>CALNHX010005146.1:0-112868 GCA_940337035.1 Agriotes lineatus
CTAGTTGGAGCCTTCACCGCGGCTGCAAGTGAGCCAGTTCCTGTAATACAGCCAATGACAGAGCCAGGGACATTGATCCAAACATCGAGGTGACGTGTTTAAGTGGAATTTTAGACAGGTATATGTAACGAAACCATTAAGAGGTTAAAAAAGTGAGCATATAAAATATTAATACGAAGGACTTACCATTTTATGGTTCTTGAAATTAATATATTCTGTGCAAATAATAAATTAAATTGCCTTTGCAAGTTTAAGGTTAACTTTGACAGTTAACAGAAAATATCACTTGATATAATTCGTATTTGACCAAATGGGTGTCTGATCCAATCAGTTTAAAAACTAAATAACATTTAATATCGTAATACGAAGTAAGATTCATTTGATTGAGTATGTAAAAAACAAATTGAACCCAACCTGAGTATAAGAATTATTTGTTCTACCGGAACTACCGTAATACAAAGAGAAAATAATAAGTAATTAACTACAAAGGGCATATCGTTGCATAAAATTAATTTATAACATATACGATTAACAATAAAAGCAAAGCAAATTAAAAGCGAGGTGCTATAACATAAATATGTGTCAACACAACCAGTCCAACGCGGTGCACAACGGGAATATAGCAAATTTATGTCAAAACCAACCACGACTTGAATTATTGAATGCTTCGTCAATTTTAAATATATCATTTTAGGTTAACGTTGCATTAAAGTCTTGCGATTACTTTAAAATAAACCATCTGTTCCCCAATTATAATTAGCAAATAGCTATGCAAAATTTAAATGCCTTGCTGATTAACTGCTTGTAGCTATATTGTTAAAAATATGTTAACTATATTTTCAGGGCAACAATAGAATTAAGGTTTAGATATCTCCAGAAGACCTTCCTTATAGGTATAAAAGAGTACTTTAGCTAACAACATTTTAAGTATTATTGTATAGTTTTAAGTCCATTTCTGCACCAGTTTTTGTTTCGAATTCCCAAATTTCCAAAATTGGAAAAAAATTAACAATTTGAGCAAAATAGATTTAAGAAGGATTTGGCAAAATAATCTAGCCGAACACGTTTAACACAAAATGCTAGTTTTATTTGAAGTGGAGGTTATTGTTATATACCAGATTCATGGCATTTGCAATCTGTTCAACCTTTACCTTTAACTCTACCTTGATTAATCGGGACAAGAATGTTGCATTTCAATTTCTAAGTTATCAAAATTTTGCACTGCTTGATTGTTAATAGATCACGGTATTGGTTTAAGAACAGGCGTTTTACTTTACACACACAGAATTGTTTGTAGTATGCAAAAGTTAGAAATTGTGCCAGATCAGTAAGTAGCGATCACATATTTACCGAAACACGATAACGCTCGTTATCCAATGGGAGAGTAATAATATTTTCACTTGTAATAATTAGGGGAATAGATTTTTTTCGAGATATTTTTTTAGTGTAATTCATCACAAGCAATAACAATTACGTACAATAATTGCAATTTGATACTTAATTAGTTCACCTAAACTTCCTATTAGTTACTGGTAGCGTCGCACGATTGCCAGTAACATTCTCTGCTTGCATTAAAGTAGTCTTTATAAAATGTTAAACAAAAAATTAAGTAGTTTTAGCATTTCTTACTTGCGTAATAAACCTAAAATTATGAAAAATTGCAGTCAATTGGCAAACACCTGCAAGTATTATCCAGATATAAATGTAAAACTTTTATTTTGTAGAGGAATAAGATGCAAAAAGAACTTACAGTTGAAGTTCATTTTGATTCCTCTAAAGCTTTTATTCTAATTTATCGGAAGTTTTTGGTTAGTAAGAGTAATACAGCTGTAATTTACAGAAATTAGTGAAACGCGGGTCAAAATCTTTAAAAATATGGACTTTCTTTGTTTAATATTATAAAATAAATAGGATATATATATATATGCTTTTAAAAACTAAAACGTTTTATTTTGAGTAAATACCAATACTCTGATTAATTTCTACACTTTATACAAATGTAATTCTATTAAAACGTAGTTTGCTGATAGAACTTTATACAAACTAAGTTGTAAATTATTCTTTGACTATTGGCATTTAAATATTAAAAATCCTACATCCGCCTCATCAAATATTAAAAAAAACCGGTATCCCACAAGACAACTAGAAGGTACCTACCGTTTACGTCAATTCTCTGACGTACTTCGCTCCGTTCTTCAACGAATTACATTGGGTGGGGGCGAGATCTTAAAAGACGGTGGAGTAACTAACTGAAGTGTTGTTTCAGAACTGAAGTTACAGTTAAAATAGTTTTACCTATTTTTTTCTAATGACTAAAATGCGTAACAATATGCGTTTGTTATTTTTATTAATTGTGTTTGCTCTTTCTCTTGCCGCCGTGTTGTCGGCTCCTGCCGTAGTTCCAGGTGCACCTCCACCGTATGTGCCATTCGTGTAAGTATTAATTATGGTAGTACAAATGTCTGTGTCTATATTGGTTAAATAATAATATATAGTGAGATGGAAAAAAGATGTAAGTGACAATAATTCTTATAAGTATAGCCAAAGAAGATAAGTTAGTACCTGATTGTCTTTAAACTAATTTTAATGAAAAAAAAAACTAAGTTAGAAGGATCATCAAGAAAAATTTATAGTTTGCTGACAATTCTAAAAAACTTTATTTCAAAATGACAATCTGAGAAAATATAAATGTTTTGAAATTAAATCAGTCATTATATGTACAAAAATTCTCAGATTAGGTGGACAATTTATTTTATTAAGTGCTGAGAGATTGGTGTGCTATTACTAATAAGTTCTTATCTGAGGTAAGTAAAGCGGCTTTGTAACTCGTAATAGCGACATTGGAAGAAATTAATGAACAAATGCATCATAGTGATGTGCACAAAGAATTTATAAGAAGGGCTCAGCTTTGTGTCGATTGTGATGGTGATTATGTTAAATAAAAACGTTATTAAATTACTATATATCCTACATAATATACGCTCTACACTAAAAAAAAATTAATATAATTTTTTCATACTTTTTTTTTACTTGAAGATCAATTTATGTCGTTAAATTTTTGTGAAAATTCTTGTAGTTTATACATTTTTCGTTTCCATAGAAATTAGTCTGAAAACAATCAGGGTTATGTGGCCTACATAGTTTTTCGCTATAAACACTGTACATGTTATATCTCTAGAAATTACGATTGTGTAAAATGTACACTAATGTTTTGTAAATGAAATAATATTAAAACTATTTATTGAGGATTTAATAAATTTTAATTTCTCAGTTAATTATATTTCACCAATATCTTCTGATAGCTTAATATTTTTTATGTATTGCAACCAGCTTACTTTGTCATTTTGATTACTTCACGTATTGGATGTTAATATATTACAAATTACTACTAGAAAAAATATAATCCAATGTTAATGACAAGCATTCAGCTGTTTATTTACAAGAAATAATATGGTGCGACATTCAGGGATTTTCTAAATTTTCAGAAACTTTAAAGTGGACTTGATTTACAGATTATGGATAAAGCACAATTATTATTAAAATTTTTATACGACGCATACAGAGTGCAAACACACATCATTAATTCAATTTGTAGTAGTAAAATTAATTGATATTTAATTATAAAATAGTTTTCTTAATCACCATCTTCGCATGAATACGGAAATAGTTTGACATGAATATTTCAGAATATCAATTGTATACATAATTATGTGAATTGCAAAATATGTATTTATAACATTTTCATTTGACACTAAAACTCAAAATATATTCTAACATATGTATTTAAAGTTACTATTTTCCAAACAATTCTATTAACTGTAACACTAATAATTATAATGTTTGATGTTTTGCAGAAATAATGGCCCTCTTGCTTCACATTCGGTCAAAGTGCTACTCGGCGCCGGACGTGGTTAAGAAGAACAATGAAGCTCTTCAATTAATAGCTGTATAATGGCTATTGATATACATGCTAATATTATGGTATTTTTAGACAAATATCTTCAAATATTTTTTGAATATATAGTAATTCAGTGAGCTACTTCCAATTTTAGTGAATTGATTAAAATTGTTTGTTAGCACCAATATGAAAATAAAGATCTTTATCTGGAAATTTTGTTTTTGATTAGTTATTGTAGAACCCGTTTAGTTCTCATAGATCTACCAGCCTAGCTTGGAGCATAATTTATATTTTATGACTGCTTGTCTTCATTTTCGAGGTACTGATAGATAAAATAAGGTAAGTGGTCTAATAGAAAATTTAAAAATTTAGAGAAAAAGTACATACTTATAAAGTAACCACCAATTCTACTGTCTTTTAAACTTATATTTTTTAATAGAAAGTTATTTGTAGTACTAATGCAAAACGATGAAAATTAATTGGTAAATTTATGAAACAAAATTTACTTTATGAAACAAAATTTACTTTATGAAACAAAATTTACTCCATTCTGTAGTCTACATTCTAAAGAAGCATTTGATTCTCGAACCATGTCCTGGCTGCTTCCAATACACAAAAAGTTGAGTGATAGAGTTCGGTGTATGTACATACTATTGTTTAAATTTACATAATGGTGAGAATTTTCAAAGGCGTTTTAATGAAAACTATTATATTCAGGTGAATTGCGTATGAAATTGTTATAAATTTGAACATAATGAAAAGTTCTCTATGCCTTCTTTTCATAGACGTTGAGAAACATTAACATATTCGTTTCAAGTAAATTATAACAGATCTTTTATTGTTACATTATTACACACAACTGTCACATGACTGATATTCAAAGAGAACCACGCATTTCTTGAAAATCGACGAATCCCGAACTGATTACCTGGTAAGCTCCCTAGGAAAACTTATCAACCGATAAGCTCTCTAGTGCGAATTATCAACCCCGTAGATGGTGTCATAATTAAAAATAGAAATGCAAGAAACAAGCAATTTGAGTTTTTTTGCCATTATTAGATCAATTTTAAATCATAATTCGTATACGGGTTGTGTGTAATAATCTGCAAAATATCCTTCTTCTCGACAAAATTATGAACAATTTGGCATGCACTAGGGATATTACTATTGACTATGAGTCGAGAAACTACCAGACCAGAGCTCCATAGCAAAGCGTTATTCTAATTATGGTTGTGTACAGTCTTAGAGCAGTTTTCGACAAAAATCTTAAAAATTTGTTCGTATCACTGCGATACTACTAAAATTCCATGGTTACGTGTAATCCCGAATTTTATACACACTGGCGTATTTGACAGCAATTTTGTAGACACTCGGTTATTTATACACTCATTCGTAATCGTTCACCTATTATTTACATTTCGGTGTTATAAATATTAAAAATAGTATTGATTCCCAATGTGAGACCTTTAATTGCCTTCAAATTTGCCAGAGGTATACTTCCATTAAGTTTTATCTATCTTCTAAATTGTTGTAACATGTACCAGTTATGTTTACTGTATTAGTAACTCAGTAATGTAGATCAAAGCTAATTCAGACTATAATAAATTCTGCAAATGACAGAACATTTTCAACCATTGCACGAATTCAGAGCAGACCACAACAAACATTGTTGTAATTGTTAGCCAAGCCTTATTTGTTATCGTTCATAAATAAGAAATATCGAGAGGTATTGTAAATATAAATAAATATAAAAAATCGACTCTATATTTACAAGCAACGGACGGTATAATAGCTATTTTTGTATTTGTAATTAGCAGTACACGAGCCACATGACAAGAAAGAGTAAAGAAAAGCTATTTTTTATCTACATACAACAGATGAATGAGAAAGGTATCCTATGGTTTCTAATAGTAAGTTTACGCAAAAAAATCACGATATCTAGTGTTAAGAGAAGGAAGATCCACTGTTAAAAAATAATAAAGTAAAATATAATTTCCAATGTTCTAAAAGTTAAAAAATTTGGTCATTGAACTAGTAGGTATCTAAGGTGTGTTTTAAAACTTTTGCTACTGAGTGTAGTTCCTAATTTATGAACGCCACAATAAGTTTACTTAAAAGTCAAATGTGTTGACATTGTTGTTACGCTCATTTTGTCGTTTTGCATGCAATATTTGAAATTATTAATTAGATTTCACAATTCACATTTATTTCCCAAATATACTATACATTTTTCCTAAATGGTTAAGCAAAACTATTAACATCATTCTCAATTTTTGAACAAGGTACAGCTCTGTTTATCAGCTTGGCACATACACCTGCATTCTTATAGTTTTTCTTTCTTTTTCAAATTTTGGAACTCTTGATAACCTGAGATTGTGGACTACTTTTGGCAAATTTTCATTCTTTCCATCCCCGATTCGGTAGTGAGAAGTTGGTGCCCAGGGTACCATTTGCTTCGTTAGCTTTGGATATAGCTGTCTTCATTTTTGGAAGAATATGTGAGGCATAGTAACCCTCTGGAACGCCATGGGAGCTTTTGTGTGTCGCTGCCGGGCGTTTGCTACGGTTTATAGCGGATATGTTGAGCCTCCTCTCCGATCGGATCGTGTGCAAAGCTGTTCGTCACCACTCGTCAGGTTAGTTTTGGCTTCTTCCCTTTAACGCTGTTGTGAACCTAGAAATATGTATTTTTAGCTTTTCTTTACTACCCACCTGGAAACTTATTTTTACCTGGAATGGTTTTCAAATTGGTGTGATTTGTTCTGCGGGGGCATGCGGTGTCCTTGCAAGCCTGCTTGCTGTGCATTCCTGTGGCTGGGGTTTGCTGCCATTCCCATATATTCGCTGCTCCTGTAACGGTGGACCTTCAGCAGCCTGTTGCGAGGCCGTCTCCATGACCAACAAACTGCCTGGTTGCCACGTTCACCAGCTCAGCATCTCGTGCTGTGTGTACCTAAGGTTTTTGTAGCGCTACAGTTATGTATTGTATGTTGATTTGAGTTTACAAGTATGACCCTTTAGAATTTACTTGCGTAATTAAATTGTTGATTATTTAGTATATTTACCGGTTGTTGTGCAGCCACTATTAGATTGTTTTGATTGGTGTTGCGGCTGCTTTAGTAATCGCTTTTGTTCATGTTTTTTTTACGCGTTACGGCCTAGTGCGTTGACATCATTTTGAGTTTGGCTTTAGCTGTCAAAACTGTGCTGTGGCTATGCTGCCGTTTACGGGATTATTACTGTGTTTAATTATCTGCCCGTTTCTAAATTCAGAGTCAAGTTTAGTGTTTAGAATGACCGCAAGTAATGACGTGAAGCTTCTCAGAACGCCATATGAATTTCTGATAGGTCCTAGCACCCCTTGTGAGATCTCAGAAACTGCCCCGTCTAAACTTTGTTTGCAGTAAAGTCAATTTATTGAGCCAACTCTTGAGGTTGAACGTTGGCCTTGCTTTATACTTACGCTATTCGCACCCTATAGATTGCAGTCCGCTTAACGGAGTATATTGGAATATCTAGAACTGTTTGGTTTTGATCTTAGATGTCGATAGCCGCTTCACGGTGACCGCTGTTGTATTTATGATTACACGTACTTCTGCGTTTGTTTATTTGATTTAAGATTTGGGACGCTTAACTAGGGTGTTACCAAGCTTCTAACGCCCTTCTGGATTGTCTTGAATTACGTATCACTGTTCTCTGTTTTATAGGTCAACTTGTGATATTATGTATTTGCTGTAATATATTTATAATGTTTGTTGGTTTGTTTATATGTATATTGTTGCCGTGTATTTTTTGAGTTTGTTGAGTACTATATAAACAAGTCATGAATAAATTCCGTTATTAGATTTTGGTCATGCTATTATTTTGGTTTGTTTGGAATATCTCTTACCTTGGGGAGGTCTGACCCAAGAATTTGTCTACGTCGAGGACCTGGCGCGGTAATGAAGCTCTTAACGATACTAAAATTAATTTGGTTAAGACGCTATAACAACACGGATGAAGATAAAGTAATTTACAGTTGCGTTCGTAAATTAGAAACTATAATTCTTTAATTTCAGTGTTCGCTTGATGACCGAAAGTTTTGGGACACACCTTGGAGCTGACGGAGTCATGATGGTAAACACCCTCCACCTTTACAGACGCTGTTGCTTCGAATTTTATACCAAACTTTATCTAAATTCAGCATATAAAATCACGTGTTAGATATAGTAACTTCCCTTAATTCACTTTTTCTGTATTATTTTAATTCAAACAAAACGCGTTTTTTTACTTCCCTTCTCAATACGAACTCCACTTAAAACAACAATTTTGAAACCATTTTTATAACACCTGTTTATGTAAAATAGTATTCAGTGCGGAGAAATAAATCGTCAGTTCGTCCTAAATATGTAATATTTCGATTGGCCTTAATTAAGTTTTCCACACGGTGTACAATTTTTGACTTCTCGCATCTGCAGGTCTGCCCGGTCGTGCATATTCTAACAGTTCTCGTTTTCGTAGAAACTGAACAATATTACCAAAAACTGTCACTATTTTTTATGGCTTTGTTCATAACTTAACTGTTTTTTGTAATCGTATAAAATCATGACTCTAAGAGCAGTTCGTAGAATATTCATTTTAACTGAATTTAAATACACGACAACCTAACTTTGAAAATTGTTTTTATCCAACTCTTGAGACATGGTTTGCTACTAAGTATTAATAGCGGAGACTTTGTACTACCGCTCCTAGAAGTTTGTAACAATAATTTCTTCTTTATTCTCTGTATAGATAAAATTAATGTAAGGAAACTTGTGTTAACCTTTACTAAACTAGATAAATTATTGTTTTGGTACCCAATTACAGTTATAACAGCATAAAATCACCCTGAAATTCAATACTACTTTATTAATTTCCCCAGGTAGCATGCTAAAGGTGTGTCCAAATTCAGTTATCAGGCAACGCTTAACAAGAATGGCTGCAGTAAATAATCATAAACATGTACAAACTCAGCCTAAAAGAAAATCATGCGTAGCACCAGAAACTAAACAAATACATAAAAATACAACAAAAAATTATATTAGCAAAAAAACCAAACATCCAAGTTTTCTGAAAAATGTCACTTACTGCTTCGCTGAATATTCAGAGAATACAAGTATCCATGGTTTAAAATTTTTAACAGAGAGGAGACGACCTTGGATTGAAAAGTAAGTACGCTCTCTGCAAATTGATATAATGCAAGATATAATAAAATAAATTACAATTTTTTATTGCCGCAATTATAGCAATATCAATATTAATAAAGCTGCATTTGATCATGCGCCTTAAAAATTATTGATTTTTCATATTTAAAGTTCTAATTAATTTACGATGTTTAACTGATGTATTCAAAAGTGTAATTTACTTACTTGAATTTAAATATACTAATTTAAATGCATTATATTACAGGTTGTGTTGGTTTGTATTCCTTGTAGTGTCTCTATACACCTGCATTACTTTAATATGGAGAATTTACAATAAATGGATTAATCTGCCAGTAATTATTACGTTTGCTACTAGTCAAACTTCCATTTTTGATATTCCATTTCCGGCAGTAACAATTTGCCCTAAGGTAAAGGCAAACAGAAACCTTTTCAACTACACTGATATGTACCTAAGGATAAACGCTAACCGCAACTTAACAGCTAATGAGTAAGACATTAAACCCATTTTAGAACGACCGACTAACACTTTCTGTCAACAGATCCAAGCAATTTGAGTATATGTCTTTAGTTTGCCCAACTACATCTCCATTTTTGGCTTTTAACAAGACAGTTATCGAACCGGAAGCAATTGATTACATGATAGAGGTAACTATTCTATTAGGTAAAGAAGATGGAGATACATCTTCAGAATCAATTTATTTGAATTACCTTACAAAAAGGTGTACAACTTCAGACATTATAGTAACAGCAACTAAAACTTGGGTGGTTTGTAAGGATTCACATGCCACCAACCCAAATACATATTACAAAATTCTTGTTTGAGTTCAAAATATGTAAAGCGCACAAAGTCAAACGGTGCTAGGTAGTAACCTACAAAAATGACAAGGATAAACCAAAATTTGATTTTAATATTGACACTTGTGTAACCGTATAAGCCGCAAATAGTATAGACGTCTTCATTAGCAAAAAATCTGTACAGGGATTTATTCGGAACTTCGCTTGCAAGTGAAGGCTTTGAAATTAAAAAAACAAATGAAAAAATCAAAGAAAAAAGAAGAATTCAGTTTTTTAAGGTGTCCACCGTGTATATGTAGAGTCTACAATGTGTTTATTTTCGTCAAAATTTAAAACCTAACCTATACCATCTATGTTATCTATTCTTCAATTAAAGCAGAAATAAACATAACTTTATTTAACGTGCTCACCCTGTATATATTTAAACGGAAGTATATGCGGTTTCGATCCAGATAGACATACAGTGTGTGCCACGAAATACGAGCGGTAGGGTGACTGCCATGTTAAAAGACACAAAAAATTAACTAACGCTGTGACTTATATGAGAAATCTTGATATAAATTTTGTATTAACCAATCTGCGATACTACTAAAAATATTACCATATTTTTGGTTTAAAATAAATCACAATTATTGCTTAATCAATTACAGACGTTTTATTGCAAATTCCAAAATAATATCCGGTAACCGATGACAATAAAATAAATCAAACTTCGAAATTGACGTAGACCAGAAAATCAAAATATGAGACATTAAGAGCTAAAAAATATGCGCAGGTGTAGTTCATCCTTTATGTTTTTAACATCGCAGTCACTCCATGATCCGTACTATGTAAGACGTATGCAAAGTATTATCTTCTGTCCACAAATAGTTTTTGAGCTATACCGCCAACAGACAAACGGAATTGAGAAAACATGTTTTTCGTCATCTAGAAGCCCCGAAACGTGAAGATCTGAAGATATCTCGGAAAGTGATTTTTTCACGATTACAATATTTCCTTCACCTTAGGCGAGAGAAGAAATATTTTGTATTTGCAGTAGTTACATTTAGCTGTCTTTTTTATGAAATTAATAATCCTCACAATAAACATTGTATTGACAGTTACACTGTATATTCAGAAATTAAAGTATAAAAAATTTAAATTTCATTTAGGGTGAAGAGTTGACGATAGTCGTTCAACAGAATTATGATTTTTGTAGGTTGTTGTACGTGTCTGTCAAGAGTAGGTTTCAATCAACATTTTCTTAACCAACAATGTGCTTTCGGTAAATTACTGTTCAAAAATTGTTTATCGACAATTTTGTTTTCCAAAGTACCTGTTTCTTATTGTTTCGTATAATAATTTAGGTTAGCTTTACTTTACTTCTCTCGCCGAAATAGAAAAAAGTACTGTAATCGTGCATAAATCACTCTCCGAGATTTCTTCACATCTTCGCGTTTCAAGGTCCCTAGATAACCAAAAACATATTTTCTCAATTCCATCTGTCTGTCTGTCCGTCCGTCTGTTGGCGGTATAGATAAATAATATATTGTTTTATTAGGATTAAAAATGCTACTTTGTTTGACAAGCAATTAAATTTGAATTTGCTAGGCGAAGCGCAGCGTAGCAGAGCGAACGCAAAACATTCCAAATTTTAAATGAATAATTGTCTTTGACGTTTTTCATTAAAAAGCACTGAGGCAGCTGCATCCATAGGCGACAAAGTAGAATTTAGTTTTAGTTGATAGGAAGTAAAAGTAGTTTTAATCCTAGGAACTACAAGTGTTGTCTAGGAACATACACTTTTGGTATCAGTAAGGGAAACGTCAACTTCAATTACAGATTTTAGTATTAAAATTAATTACCTTTAAGACGATTACAGAAAACAAATATTTGTCGGAGGAACATTATATTTTACAGTGGAAATATAAAAACATACTCTTTTGTCTGTTTTTGCTTAAACTTGAAATCTATTGGTTAAATAAAAATAATACTTTGCACATAGCTCAGGTTTTACTTTGATATAAATAGACATACGAGTATTTTAGGCCTAACATATACAGGGTGGGCGCCTTAAAAATTTAATAATTTTGCCCTTGTGACATTTAAAAGTTTTTAGTTTCAAAAGTTCAACTTGTGAGGAAAGTTCTGAGTAGAGTAATGTGATATCGGCCGTATGTTGTTTAATAGTTTTCATAATCTACTACAAGCGGAAAATTTTAAAATATGTGACGTAATATAAATCAAATGTACTAGTAACCTGAATCCCGCACTTTATGTGGTAGTGCAGCAACGGTTATACGGCCGTGGCTGTTAAATTTTAACGGCCGTGGCTGTTATGGCTAACATTTCGATAAAGCAGACTGTGCTGATATAGTACAATAACATGTAGATATTTTGAAAAGCAACAAACGGCCGATATTACATATGACTGACTCGGATAATTTATTACCCTGGGCCTGATTGGCCTCGGCCACAAAATTTATCATCGTCCGTTATATGCTTACTATCGGCCTAATACCGTTAAATACTATTATCTTCATCGGTATTCTTATAAACTATTAACCGCACTCTTTTTATATAAAAAATTACATTGAACCAGAATTTATTGATGAAGATAAAATATTGTAGAATACACGTTTGCTTATGGCATTTAACGAACATTTGGCGAACTCGTATCGTTAAGATGCTCATAATCAAACTTGTATCGTTAATATCTATAACAAATACCAGACTATTTAACATTTTAGACAAGCGACTTCTAATAGCCTGGACTAAATTAGATATAATGCTATTATTCTTAACATTGAAATTCTAGATTATTTCTTCAATTTAGTTTTTAATTCGGTTATTATGAACGATGCCGGTAAGTCTTGTTTTTCTTCCTTGTTTTTGATACCTTCTGTTGTCTCCGGAATTCATGCAGTTGACATTCTTGATTAAACCAATCCGTTTTCTTACTTTCTTTCGTCTCACGTATTATGTGATTTTCTGACTCCTCCATGACGTTTTGTAATTGCTTCCATTTTTCTTCCATATTATTAATGTTCTTATGCTCTCATTTTCATGTCCTATATTTGTACTTCCCTCATCGAAAAGACGAATGACGTATTGTAATTGCAAAATTTTACCTTCTGAGATTTCTTCAGATCTTCACGTTTCAAGGTCCCTAGATGACGAAAAACAGGTTTTCTGAATTCCGTCTGTCTGTCTGTTTGTGCCTGTTGGCGGTATAACTCAAAAGCTATTTGTTGGAAGAAGACGATATTATGCATGTAGATTATATGTCTATCTGGCATAAAACCGAGAAAATTTCAGACAAATATGTATAGAGTGAGCACCTAAAAATATAAAATGTTGTTTACTTTTTCGTTATCTGAGAAATAGGTACAAGTAATAATTTTCATATAGGTTAGACTTTACACTTGACGAAAATGAGACACAAAAGATACAGGGTAATGTTGTACAAGAGTCAAAAAATTGCAACAGTAAGTCCATGCTGTCAAATACAGCCACGGATAGCAAAGTTGGGAGATGTCATTGATGGGCCCGTGGATGAGATGACCGGATTTAAATTTGCGATTATAGGCGCTGTAGTTCAAAAACCCATCGCTAGTAACGGTTTCTTATTTGAAATTGGTTTAATTCGCATTACCAAGTGTTTTCTCATATTGTTTCAGTATTATTACGAACGTGAAAATATTTTCACCCCTATTTTCCTTTCATTTGTAAATTTGTATAGTGTCAAACGTTCACTTACGAGAGAAGTTCTAAGTAAAGTCCTTTACAGACTTTTTCTCCTGTAGTTGTTCCTTTTGGAAAAAACCAAATGGCATCTCTTTGCAATTGCTTTAAATTCACATTAAATCTGCATTAGTTCCCTTGTAATTTTTTATGTTTTTTATGTAATTTGAGCATCTACAGGATTTGCCATAAGCCCTGATTTAGCTTTTGCTTGGCAGACGTTTATTTAAATGGTGGCATTTTATTTGCTGATTAATTAGAAAGGTTCCGAAATAATTATTGTCTAAACAAATAACAACTTAGCTTGCTTTTAAAACTAAATTGGAAGACAGTTATGTACGTTCAAAAGGTCTAACCTATGACAATGGTAAATGTCATTTTGGCATGTTTCTAACTAGATGTTTTACACTGTTGAAAATTAGTTAAATCACGACCTACTGCAAGACCTATAAAAATGAAAGCAACTATACCTGTTTATGTTAAAATAATTTGCTTCATAGTTTCTTTTACTGCAAAGCGCTTTAATCGCATTCCATTGTCATTACATTCTCATATAAACTATATCATATAGCACACTTCTGCTGAGGGTATTATCCTATGACGTCACAACGAGCAGGTAGTATTCTTAGGAAATTTTTGGGAACCAAACTGACCCGTTCAAATGCAATTTTATGAATGTTATCTTAATAGAATTATTTCAAGATGTTCTGTATTATTTTCATTTATATAGCGCTATGAAATAAGGTAAAATTCAAATTTAGGAGCTGAGCACCGAACACATTTCGCGTAGCTAGGAACTTTTTTATGGAGGGACCTTAACTCTATCACAGGTATTCAAAACACTATAGTAGCTCCCTAAATAAATACGTACTTTTGAATATCCCGAGAAAGCTCTGTTTTATTTTAGTTCAAGACACGGGCATCCAATAAACTTGTTACATGTCGTAAACGGGAATTTACTGGTAACTCTAGTAGTAGCTTAAATGCTCGAAATTACGTATCCTCTGGTATAGATTTGAACGAGTATTTTGGTCTAGTATATATTTTTCAGAATCAATTCCATCACACAAAGTTGATATTCAGTAGCATTAGCACATACTTTCTCATTTTCTACAAGCTACGTACATTATACGTTCCTATTGGTATTCTAATTTAGTTCGTTTTACTACTTAATTTAATAGTACTAGCTGTAGCCCGGGGCGTATGCCGCATTTAAAATGAAGAACGAATTTAATAACTTTCTAAACGTGCAGAAACTTGTAAAAAATGTAACGATAACAGAGGAAGGTAAAGTGTATGATGATACCAACAGATCCAGGAATAAAGGGTGCAAGAATAGTAGGTAGTGCATGCGTTTTCAATGTCATCAGCGGTTTTGTAATATGTGATACTTCAAAGTGATCCAGCAGCAAATGGGAATCAATAATATTGTAGGTACAATTTTACTGAAAAGTACTTACCTCACATAAACGTGAAGCAGTGGTAGGAGTCCAACTCTTACTTCTGCAAAATTTGGCCCAGTGCTCTTCTTGTTGCACATTTTTGGGAAATCTGAACACGCTATCCCGTAACCTTGCTTTTTACTACAACTATCTGCTGCACAGTAGACCATTATCACAGAAATAATACTTGTAGCCCCTGCTAGAAAACGAAACACCACAAAATCAAACATAACAGGTTACACACAAAAAGTTCATAGTTGTCCAACACAAGTGCCATGTTAACCGAAGCATCAAATACTGGATTGGTAATGGTGGGTTTAAAGGGAGCGTTTGGGCGACTTTGGGTCCAATTCCGTAGGGCAGTAATAAACCTTCCTTATTGTTAAATGAAGTGTACTTGTGTTAGTAGTTTTAAAAAACACAACCAATAGGCACACTAAGTACCTACTTGTTGTTTGTGATAATATTCCTATTAAAAGTAATGGGAAGTGTGTTTACAAAAACCCGAAAATATTTACTACTACCGTTGAATGAAGCCTTGGTGCTTTATCCGGTTTAACACTGCATGTAGTAATGTCGATTTTGTTGGCGACTAATAATAGTGGGAACTTTCGTTGCCTTCTTCATTACTATATCATATCCACTGGAACCAGATGACACTGGTAATTACAGTTGTGTTACACTGGAACAGAACTGTTTCTAGCCTGGGGAAATACCTCGTCGAAGTATTGCCTAAGTCAAGTTGTTTTTATTATTTACGGTATGCTCTAAATGGAATGTATTCTAATAAATAGTTATACAGTGCGAACGTTGGCTGTGGAAAGCTCCAAATAACAAATTCTCCGATCATCTGATTGATAAAAAAACCGCAGCTATCTCGATTTTTTGTTTTAAATTTTTCATAAATCAGTTTTTTTCATAAATGCCAATAATGTTGCTAAGTAATCAAATGAACATCGCCAAACCGCATATTGCTGTATACAGAATTTCAAGGAGAATCAGATTCCATAGAAAAAAGTGGTGGCTGCCATTTAAAAAAAAATTGAGATGACGTCATTACGGAAAGAGGTAGAGATAAAAAAAATGACAACTATCAGAAAAGATGCGCCTTAAAAAAATAAGGTCGACGTGTCCGAGGATTTTGGCCGCAGATGATCGGGGAATTTTTTATTTGGAGGGTTCCACAGCCAACGTTCGCACTGTACAGGGTGTCCCAAATTCGTGGGTGACCATTGGAATCTGGGAAACCGTAAGAGATACGAACAAGTTTGAATTATGGCAAAGTTGAGCATTTTAGAGCTTATTAAAATGCCGTTTTGAAATCCTGAAAATTCCGAGTATTTACGCAGATATTCGACAAAAACCGAAATTTTTAAAATTGTCTTACGGTTTCCAAGATCCCAATGGTCACCCACGAATTTGGGACACCCTGTACAGTGTTAGCTATAAATAACTATACAACTCTGAATACGAATACCTTTATTATATTTAAAAATTTCAACAATAACAGATATTCATGTTAACCAAAAGTATGATGCAAAGTGTTTTCACTAAGAGTAGACGGCGCAGCTCATAAAGTCGCCAAAAAAGGTGCGTTTGAGGGGCAGTCGAAGGTAAAAAGCTACGACCCATTCAGAATTGTTTCTTTGCCTTAAAGATTAAAAATCTATTTGTTGGAGGAAAACGATATTTTGCATGCGGATTATATGTCCACTTAGCATAAAACTGAGAAAAGAATCTGAAATCGAATTGCGCCTGGAATACCTTTTTATTTGCAAATTAATTCAATTTGGATTACCAAGTGTTTTCTTTTATTGTTAACATATTTTTACCCCTAATTGCCTTTGGTTTTTCAAAATACTTAGTGTCACTACTTCCACTTGCGACGGAAGTTCTGAGTAAAGCCGTTTACAGATTGTTTTACTTTACTGTGCAATCTTTGTTGTTTGTTAGGATTTGTAGTTGCAATTATTTGTAGGAAATATCACACACTGACATTTGTAAAACGATTACTAACAGCTAATATTTTAATTTGGGTATGTATCTTAATCCATTTGGCTATTATTTTCTGTAAACGTAGTATAATTAATTACATATGGCTAACACTGTATTATAGTAACTAATCTCCCTTTTCATAGGTTGCTCCACATCTAGAAAATTATTTGTCCGATGTTCAATGGAAAGGTAATGACATGACTGAAAATTCCACGGCTTTATTTTCTCCAATTTTAACAAGTGAAGGTTTATGCTACACCTTTAATATGCTAGATCGTTCGGAAATATTTACTGACATTGTGTAACTGCGAAAAGATAATGTAAAATTAGTATCCACCAACTAAAGTAATTTTTACGCAGGAAATATCCATCCGATTGTTTTACGACAGATGGGAAAACATCAGAATGGTTGCCAGAAAAAGGATATAAACGAGGTGCAGATGCAGAATCATATCCTAGAAGAACATTATTTGCTGGTATTAATGGAGGGCTTAAGGCTGCATTTTATTTTTTTAAAGATCAGATTGATTACGTTTGCAGTGGCAGTGTGCAAGGATACAAGGTACAAGAATTCATCGATTCTCCTTTGGAATTGTATTTAACGTGAATATTTTTAAAGGTCTCGCTACATGATCCAGCAGAACTCCCTCGCATGGAACAACACTACTTTCATATTCCTTTTGGCCATTCGGTTGTAGTTGCAGTTAAACCTAACATAATGACTACCTCTATAGAGTTAGACGATTACAGTCCGCAAGACAGAAATTGCTATTTCTCAGACGAGAGGCAGTTAAAGTATTTTAAAAAATATAACCAGCAAAATTGTTTAACAGAATGTTTAACCAATTTTACGCTTGCAATGTGCAAATGCGTTAATTTCTATATGCCAAGTAAGTCTGTTTAAAATAGCTTCAGATGAATATTAACAAATTTCCATTTATAGAAGAAGAATTCACACCTATATGTGGAGGCGGTAACAAACAATGTGTAGATAGCGCAAAAGGCAAGTTAGGTCATCAGATAAAATTTAGTTCTTCAACAATATTCTCTTTTTAGGATTATTTTTTGCAAAAGAAACATATAATAATCAGTATCAAGCTAATCTGTTAAAACTAACAGACACAAGTTTCCCTGTTAGAAATATAAATTATACAGAAAAATGCGATTGCTTGCCAGCTTGTTTCTCCATGAACTTTGATGTAGAGACCTCGTTGATAGACATCAAGCTAAAAGAAACATTTCTTGCACTGAGTGACGGTAACGAGGAACTCCAAGAAGATAGAAACATTTTTGAGGATGAATTGTACTGTGTTTTAACAAATAATTTCGTTTAATAATACAATTTTGTTATAGGCTTTTCGTAACCGAATTAGATATATTCTTTAAAGATGTGCAGTTTGTCCCTTCAGAAAGAAACCAGTTATATACATACACAGATTTCTGGGCGAATGTTGGCGGAATTATTGGATTGTTTACAGGGTTTTCGTTCATAAGCATGTTTGAAATTATATATTACTTAACATTAAGAACATCCTGTAACGCGAGAATATTTGGTCGTCGATATTGGTCTGGTGCTCCAGAGTTGCTGAAAATGAAAGCGGCCGCTTCGAAATAAGAAATAGTCATTTAATGTATTTTGCCTTTTTTATTGTAAAAAATTATGTAAATTATTTTATTCGCAATCACATTGTAATGTGTGAATTTCATGACATGACAACAGCTGGGAACTAGATGATTACTTGAAACTAGCCAGGAAATTATTACATAGCCCGAAAAATATTACATACCTGAAGAGTGGGGTGTTTCCATGGTAACAAAACATTGAGTGGGTTGTTTTCATGGTAACAACAATATTAGCTACATCAAGATATCTATTATTCAGAATTCAATTGTAGTTATTTTTAAAATTAGATGATTGCAAATAAAATAGTATACATACCACGGTGGAAAGTTTCATCCCTGTCTCGAGATAAAGTTAACCTCGACGCTACGCGTCTCGGTAAACTACCTAATCTCTCGACAGTAATGAAACACTTCTCACCTCGGTATGTAATATACTATTATCGATGGCCATTGCTGTAAATGGTCACTACTATATAATTCACAAACTAAGTAAACGTGTTCCTCCGCACGGTTGTCTGTAAAGAGCTATTTACTATCCAAGGGTATGGCCAAACTGGGTTATGACCAATCGCAATTTGCAATTGACACATCAATGATGCTATGAGCCATGTGTCATTTTTAAATGTCATGAATTTTTATCAAACTTATTCAGACCGACACTATATTGAATTGGTGGTCGTAGATAAAGTATAGTACAAACCTTGATTGTAAGCCAATTACGCACTCGTGGACTTTTTCTACTCGTGCGTAATATGCTTCTTATGATTCTAGTGCGTAATATACTTTTAAATTAGGTACAAGTACAACAATAGTTATTTACTATACAAGTGGGATAACAGTATCATTAATATACGTGTGTGTAAGTTACAAACGAGTGCGTAGCACGAGTTATGTAAGCACACAAGTTTATTAATGATGCATTATCACACATGTATTGTACAAAATTTTATCTACGACTGCCTAAAATTGAGAAAAGTGCATTAAGAGAAATGTCAGATCTGTCATTTTCAAAACTATTTTAGTACGCAAATGTCATTATGTCATTCATTTGACACTATTTCAGTTACGTAATGAAGTCATTACACAACTCAGTTGCGTAATGAAACCATTACATAACTGAGTGGTGTAATGAGCTTCATTACGTAACTGAAATAGTGTCAAATGAGTGACGTAATGCGTTACTTATCCCACTGGAGTAGATAAAGTAGATTTTTGTAACTTTATTTGTAAAATCGTGCATTAGTGCTTACTGTAAAAGATTATTACACTCAACTGTTACATGACTGATAGCATCCAATGAGAACCATAAATGTTTTTGGTAGCCCTCGGAGCAGTTTTGATTGCAACCAGCACTCGACCCTTGGCTTGTGCAAAATTATCGGTAAGTATGTCTCGCCCTTGTCGTATTACTAATGATAATCTTAAAATAATTATGAGTAAAATAATATCAAACGACATGGCTTAAAGGTTTACCTATTTTGTACTACGGTACTGTAAAAGTCAAATTATGCACTCACACTTATTTTACTTTATCAAATATTCACAGAACTCGGTCTTCTAGTTTTTGATAATACAGATATTGTTAAATTTAGCAAATATGTGCGCTTACCTTTTCAATAAATATAATATGAATTTATATTTTTGTTATTGTTTAACATGTTTGAGCCGTTAAAAGTAGCACACTTGTGCATACACTCTCTACCAGCAAATTTTACTTCGACACGAAGTGTACGAAGTATTGAAATTCCCTCACATCGAAAACCACTCTGAGTCAAATATCTCTAAAATTCGAGCCAACCGACTAATGAACCCACTATATCAAATCTCCGTCTCGGCGGTGCGGATCTTTCGGTGAAGATCCCAGCCCACTAGATCAATCCCCCGTATTGGGGGGTGCCTAAACGTGCTGTGCGGGGGATGTATGTTCGTATGTGTACACGATTCCGGTCGCCAGGAACCTTTTCCTGAAGTCTTGGATCGTTTTCATACGATAGGTCCTCCGAAAATGAAGGCAACATCAACTGTTGAGCTACGGTCGTCGGCAAAAACAAAATTTTTGTTTGTTTTTTTTTTTTTTTTTTGATAAATAACTGGTTCATAGAATTTCATTGTATTAACGAAACGAAGTGATGCTGAGTATCGAAGTATTCTTGGAAAGCACGGAAGGGCGCTTTTCTTGGGTGGAGGGTACCGTATATTTTTGAACTTAAAAGTCACGTAATGAAATTCAAATATGAAATTTTGAGCTTGTCACAAACGTGGTTGGATGGAACGTACGCCACTAAACTATTTGAAATAGATGGCTATACTTTAATACCTAAAGACAGAATGTCGCGAGAAGGGGGTGTAGCATTATACAGTACCATCAAGCACACAAAAACCCCGTTAAATGTGTGAACTAAATCTAAAATTCTAGTACGGAGAACTAAACAACCAATAAACAGCAAGCTTTGCGCAGAGGTACCTTCAAACAAAAAACAAATGTCACTTCGCTATTGCTGTTATTGCTTCAGATCGAAGTGTCTGTAATACCATACATCCGAGGAGTTTCCGACAAACTGAGAAGAATCGGAAACAGATTCAATATAAGAACTGCCTTCAAGTCCACAACAACTCTAAGAGGCATGATGACGCATACCAAGCCTCAGAACGAAGATCAGAGTTCAAAAAACTGTATCTACAGCGTACCGTGCGAGTGTGGAAGACTATACGTAAGGGAAACACAACGACCCCTACGCGTAAGATTATCGGAACACCGACAAAATATTAGAAAGGGCGAAACCTTGAAATCCAAGATCGCAGAACACATCTGGAAAGAAGACCACCACATACAATGGGATAACGCAGCTAACGTAGCTAAAGAGGTTCCGTATGAAGCTGAAAGAAGCTACATACATAGCGCTGGCAGTAGAACCAATTAGCCAGGCTAGCGCAAAACTAAAGCCCATTTGGATGCCACTACTGCGCAGAGAATTACAATAGCATATTGTATGTTAAGAGCTGAAAGTGCATTCTTGCCGCTTGCGCATGAATATTGCTGGTTGAGGCAAAGCCGAAACCAGCAATCATGCAAAAGCGGCAAGCGCACTTTTAGCTCGAAATATACATATAAACCGTTCAATAGTTATTTTCCTGATAGGAGGCCATGTTAGGGTGATGAATTTCACCCTGTACATATGCTGTCAATCATTAACAAAAGTTAGGTTATGCCCATTTTATACAAAATGATAATTTTATGTTAATGTACAAAACGTGGTTGCCAGATTTGGTTTTCGATTTTGTGCCACTTTCATTATTGGTCAAGATAAATTTCATGAAAGACAACTTGCTGATCCTGAATACGTTTCATACTTTGTTGAGTAGGCATAATGGTATAATAAAAGTCGTGTTTTATTGTAATTATAAATTGTATACAAACATATTTAAATATTACAATTTATGTATTTTTTTCAGAATAAATAAATAAAGCTTTTACAAGCCACTTTAAGCCCATTGCATAACAATCTGTCTCCATTGTTCCTTATTCATGATTTTATTTCTCCAGTCTTCTATTCCTTTCCTTGCTATGTCTTTCACTACTGCCTCCTTCCACCTATTCCTTGGTCGCCCTCTTCTTCTAGTTTCTTGTGCTCTTCCTTCTAATACTATCTTAGTAGTTCTTCCATCTGACATTCTCTATAAATGCCCAAACCATCTTAACGTTTATAGCATGTATCATTTCTAAGTCGTGGGCCAGAAGGTTTAATTTCAAAATTGTCCCGCCCAATAATATTTCTAATAGTTCTTTAGATACCTAAAACAGTACAAAGCCCAAAATTAAACCAACAGTTAAGTTTTATGCATAAATAATTACGTCCCAAATGTCACTAAGCCGGGCACAGATTTCAGTTTCACTGATGTCTGGCCTGCCGGCTTTATAATGCCTGTAGGCCTTTGTAATTTGTAGTTTTGTGTCACCTTTAATGACTTTCGGCATATTTGCTTTAGTATTACAATTTGTTGACAGATAGGTATCCATGACGTCGATGTCCATAAATATTATGCCTAGTGGCAAACAAAGTATGAAAGCACTGGCAACATTGCACGTTTAACCTCAAAATGTCAAATTAGACACTTTCGTGAGCCTACTGTACATAACAGCTGATTCTGACAAAGTGTCAGAAAGAGATTCTAGGGAGTTTTAATTTTATTAAACATAAAAACAAAATTCCATGTCTACCTACTTGGCAAATAACTATTGAACGGTTTATACTATTTTTTCGACAACTGAGCATATTATTAATGGTAAATATCATATTCCATTTTACTGCAAATATTAATTGACAATCAAGTTAACATTACTCGCGCAGTCTATTCATGGCCAGCTTCATTCATACCCGCTGACGCGTGGTCGTGGCCATTCCAATTTGAATTTCAAATTCTTGACAGGTCTAGAGTCCCTGTATATAATAAGGTAAGAGTTGGGACATGTGCGATGCCCGTTTTTTATTGGTTGGAACCAATCTCATGGAGTATATGTTTTTACACAATTTGACAACTCGTTTTCAAACTGAATAACGAAATATCAAAGTTTATTTGCTGTCACTATGACAGGCTGCTCAGCACTTAATTGTAGTAATACGTAGTGGAATAAGAAATTCTTAAATATGGATGGATTTCGCTTGTATAAGCAGCATTTCACAGGAGACCAATGGCTAACAAAATGTCAGTGACAAGAATATCTATGAGCTTCAAAAGATTATAGAAACGTATTAAAACCAAGATTCAACTATACTAAATGTTTGCCGATTAGTATTTTAAACCATAATAAGAAGATTTTGAGCAATGAACTGACAAGAGAAGAAACCACAAAATTGAAAATTTAGAAATATATTCAACCCTGCTCAAATTAATGCTACTCATCCCAAAACCAACTGCTTCATTCCATCGTTCAATGAAACTGTCAGGGCCGCATTACATCTTAAATTTACCTTTGGAGCCAGTGGTTATACTAGCTTATTAAAGCTGCATTTACCATATCCTTCCGTTTGAACATTAAATAGAAAACTGGAATGTTTAAAACTTGAAGGTGGAATTTTACAGGATGTATTCACATTTTTGAAATTATATGAATCACTAAGAAAGTATAGGCTATACCTATAATTTCCCTGGACAAAATGAATTAGAAAAAGTACATAGATATGCTGCGTGGCTTCTGATAAATTTGTTGGTTGGATTACTCTCCCGAATCATACTGTGATTGCTACTCATGATTTAGTGTTTATGTTAGCTGGAATTACAAGCGTTGGAAGCAATTAAAGTTTCTTCATACCTAATACGTAATATATTTTCATTAGTAAATAGTAAATGTTTAAAAATAATGACAATGTCAAATCGAAGAATTTATTGACATGCATATTGTCACGCAAGGGATATTTGTCAAATCAAACAAAACTGAAGGTTAACAAGCGAAAAAAACTTCGATGAGGAATCAAGTGGTATTTGACATTGGTTCCACATGTCCCAACTCTTATCTTACTATATACAGGGACTCTAGACAGGTCTAGAGTCCCTGTATATAATAAGAAAGAGTCGAGTCATTGGTGCAACCCATTGTGATTGGTTGGATCCACAAACCATGGAGTACTTGAATTTTTAAAATAATCTCTCAATCACATTACATTTAACTTTGACATAAGCTATTCGAATGCCTTATTTCAGGTTATTTTGGCATGACTTTTGACGTTAGTTTAAAATTGTTCAACGTATAGATACATATAACTAGTGACAAATAAGTTATTCCTAAGTCAAGAGAATAACCCCGGTGATCGGCAATCACTTATTCTCTATAGAATGGGCCAAACAAGGATAATTATTATATTCATTTCCAAAATGGAAGGCAAAGAAGAAAAATCTCAAGAGTGAATAGCGTATACCAAAAAACAATTCGTACAGCTTTTTATATTATGTCATGTAGTGCTAACTAAAGATGGAACATGAGCCATGAAAGTGCTAGAATAGAGACACCAAGAACAAGCAAAAGTGATATTGGGAAACCACAATGTGCTTTTAATTATCTTTGAACTAAACGAATCTGATTCATATTTCCAATCAATCAACTAACTTAACTTTACTAGTTCAGTGCTCTATTTAAGAATTATGCAGATTCCCAATTTATTGGCAAAATGTTAATTTTAAAAATGTTTCCATGTTATTTCATGTAATGCGGATTAAACGTGAAATGTGAACCATAAAAGTGCTAGAATGCAGACATAAAACGAGCAAAAGTGATATTGCAAAACTACAATGTTCCTTTAATTATGATTGGACTGATCGAATCTGATTTCCAACTAACCAGTTAATTTTACTTTAGTGCATTAGTTAAGAATTATGTATCTATTGGTACTTTTTTAGTTTACACCCCTACATTTAGGGGGTGTAAACTAAATTGTAGTCTATGGGTACTTTTTTAGTTTACACCCCCACACTTAAGCTAAATAGAAAAATCAGAAATCAGTTGTATGTGGGGGTCTAAACTAAATTACAGTCTATGTTAAACTAAATTAGTTTACACCCAAAACTTTTTATTGAAAATTAAGTAAAACAAATTACTCACGTTTATAAACTTCTGCTATTTGCAAAGAGAATGTAACCAGCCAATAGTATATTATTATATTATCTATGCAGCCAATCCACCACCAGTGCCACCTACCGCCGTGAGCGCACACCAGGCACAACACGCCAACGTACCTTACCTAACCTAACCTAGCCTAACCTATCCTATCATATCCTATCCTAACCTAAACTCACCTAACCTAATCTCGCAATTAAAAGCATAATGCTTCAATACAAAACAATGGAAAAAAGTGGGGTGTAAACTAAATAAGTTTCCCGTAAACATTATTTTAGTTTACACCCCCACATTTAAGCAAAATAGAAAAATCGTAAACCAGGTGTAGGTGGGGGTGTAAACTAAATAATCTGCCGTAAACCTTATTTTACTTTACACCCCCACATTTAAGCGAGATACAAAAATCGTAAACCAGGTGTATGTGGGGGTGTAAACTAAAAGAGTGACTATCTATTCATTGGTGAAATCTTAACTTTTGAGATTAATGGTATAATTGTTGTAAACAAATATTTGTTTTTGCCTTTTTTACACAATCCTTTTTGCACCTTTGATGTCTTTCCTTTCATCTGTTAATTATTTTGTTGGTACATAGATAAAATATCCGATATATACTTGCACAGTACCAATATTAAAGTGCCAATACATTTTAACAACATAACTTTCTGGTCTTTCAATTTCAACTTCTAAATTGGTATATATACTGATGAAATACTCCAAATTTAAGGTTGCCATTACACGTAATCACTTAAATAACTAGTACATCATTAAAGTTCCAAGAATTCTGGAGGAAGTGTAACGGGAATCTTACTAGAAACTTAAACTGACTGAATTAAAGTTTTGGCTAACCTTTGCCATTTGACATATTGACATTAGTGTTTGAAATATTAGCCCACCATGTTAAATATACATGTTTAATGTAAAATCAAGTGGTTTTGATTTGTGGATCCACATGTCTCAACTCTTTTTTATTATATACAGGGACTCTAGACAGGTCTAGAGTCCCTGTATATAGGTTACTAAGAGTTGGGCAAACAGCGGGATACATTTTGATTGGTTTGGATCACTTTTTACAAGGCATGTGTGATAAAAGTGCCTTTTTTACATATTACGACCGAAAGTATCGCATATGCAACTCTAAATTTTAACTAAATTGGGCATATATAATAGTCGGTTCTAGAGATTCTAAGATTGATCAATACTCTGAAAACTCTCCCATCAAAAGCAAGTTAGCAAGATTGGTTCCTATAACCTCTTTGTTCGACATATGTCAAATATCTAATTTGGATCAAAATTGTATGTCAAATGAGGCTGTTTGCCCAACTCTTAGTAAACTATATACAGGATCTCTAGACAGGTCCAGAGCCAGTAGATATAGAGAGTACCGCCACGTCCGCCATGTTTGTTCCTTTGTCATATGCGTCACTTTGAGGTTTTGTAACACAATTCCGTCAACCTGACATTTATTGGCAATCCGAAATTTTACTTAAAATTGGCAAGACTGTAAGTCTATGTCAAATTCGAGGTTAGTAGCTTAGGTTTTGTTTGTTATTTGACACAAACTGATGGAATACATAACCGGATAACCTCGAATTTGACATAGACTTACAGTCTTGCCAATTTCAAGTAAAAATTTAGACATAACTCAATCAGTCATTGCTGATGGGAACAAAAATGGCGGCGATGGCGGCATTTTCACGGATCAAAGAATGGCGGTACTCTCTATATCTACTGGCTCTGGACAGGTCTAGAGACCCTGTATATAGTTAGATGAGAGTTAAGACAACACAAACGTCAGCCGCCAAATTTGATCCAAAACATGCATCATGCATGCATGCCCAGAAATACTGTTTGAAAGTCACTAGATCGTATATCTAAAACACCTTGATTTAAATTTCTACTGCTGCTTCAAAGCACTCAAAACATAGCGTAGAGTACTGTTTGTATCAGAAATAAGTAACAAGTGTTAAAAAACTGAATTACGTATACACATTTCGTAAAGCAGATAATAATATATGAACATTTCCTAAAACTATGGTTTCTGCATATTAAAGCTTCGAACTGACCGTTAGTAAAAATATGTTTGAAATTTTTTCGAGTTTCTCGTTTTTACTCTTCTCATTGTGTACCTACCTAATTTCTTGCTCAGGATAATGTGTTTGCGTGCGAGTTACTAATTTTGAATGGGAAACACAATCCTTGCTTTGGTATAGGAATTCATACGTGGTTTGGGTAGCAGCTTCCTGTTTATTGTTCTTTGTCTTCAAAGCAAGATTCAGACAAAGGTTCAGCGGAAAAGTCATCTTTAGGATTGAAGAAAATTTAATTTTCAGGTCTGGTTATATAATATGAAAATAAAGTAGGAACGGCAGCACCTTTTAATTTCCTTCTGTCATCCACCCGTACTTCTTCACACTAGTTTTATTAAAATGGACAATTTTTGATATGCTGCTCTTAGCTCTTGGTTTTGAGGATGGTATTTTCATAGAAAACCTTGTTCGGATCTGTTTTTGCAGCCAATAGTACAGCAACCCCTCATTTCAGGAACTTAGATAAAAGTGACAAGTTTTGACTTAAATGAACAATTTGTCAAATTTGATTAATGGGAAACTGTTTCTAAGGCAATGAGTATTCAAATATACGACGCGCGTGATCCACCAATCACAATGAATTCCCTCGTTGTCTCAACTCTTTTGTAACTATATACAGGGACTCTAGACAGGTCTAGAGTCCCTGTATAAAAAGAGTTGAGACATGTAGGGTGACTTGTTTTGGATCCACAAACCACGGAGTACCTGATTTTTGCCGATTTTAAACTTTATGCATACTTCTTTCAACTAAAACAAATGAAATATATCTTTGCTACATCACATGGTCCTTGATTTGTGGATCCAATGGCTCAACTCTTAATACATATAGGAACTCTAGACAGGTCCTCCCCTCAGAGGCCTCTCCGGGTGTATGTGTAACTACTATCTAAGCCAATAGCCAAACCACTGGTTTGATTCTATGCTTTTGTTATTATTTGTCATCACAGTGCCTGTCATTTATAATATGATAAAAGGGTTAAATGAGTTAATTAATTTATTATTGATGTTATCAGTTGTCAATATACAGGGGATATTATGGAATAAATTGCAGATTTTTAAAAAATGGCACAAAAGTTTAGGTTAGGACTCCGTCAAGGGAAGTTAATCCTCTAGTGTAATTGTTTATACTGCCGTATAATTTAGTGTAAGCTGAAAAAACTTAAATACTTAGGTAACATTTAACAAAATTATAAAGATTATGTAGTCTCCTCTGTAACGTATAGAGGAATGAAAATACACATGATTTGTTGAAGAACGTAACCTCACGTTCAATTAGAGTTCTGAAAAATGTTGATTGTTAATTTAAAAACTTGTAAATAACAAAACAATACAATACCAGGGGAAAATATCGCGTACTTTCACAAGTAAGTTTGGTGTTCCAAGCAAGGATTATCCAAATTCTCAGGTGGAAAATAGTCTTAATATTAGATGCAATATTAGAAGAAGGAATTAGCTTTGCCTAAGCTTCTACAGAAGAAGAAAACCATAATGGATACCTTATTAACGGCAACTAGTTACAAATATCCTTTTACTGAAACGTGTCAACTGACGTTTAGGTTCTCTTGTGTCCAGGCCAAACACGTTCAATAAATAAATTTAATGGCTCGACAAACTCCAATGCATCTGTACAGAATGTTTGGAATAAACAACTTTTTTCCATTTTTAGCACGTATTTGAATTACAAATGGAAAAAAATAACCTTTTCGACAACAAACTTCGAAAACGTCGACTGTCATTAACTTGTTAAAGTGTCTAATAGATGGCGCAACCGGGAGTACCCATGGCCTACTTTCTCAGAACCTGTTTAACTGAATTGGAACGGCTATGTAAAGCGCTAGCGGAACAGATGAAGCTGGCTATGGTCTATTCACGGCCTCCTGGATTAGTGCGAGACTGACGTCTCTAAGCGGCCCGCCGCATTTTTAGTTCAAGGCGTTTTTTATAGTTTGTAGAGGCGCTACAGTACGTTGCGCTTGTGCCTTTGGTTGCATTCGTCCACGGCCTCCTGGATTAATATTAATCTACAAAGTCGTGCCTACGTTACAGATAATTTATCAAAAATCCAACAGATAGCGCCAAAGTACGTTGGCCTCAGAATCACAAAAATTATGCAAATGTGGCCGGCCGCGTAGAGACGTCAGTCTCGCACTAATCCAGGAGGCCGTGGGTCTATTAGACATGTGACGCGATTATTTCGACAGATGGCGGGCATTGTCAAGAAAAAATAAGGTCACTTTATCAAAAGGTACCGCCATTAGTAATTTTTTATATCTATCCTTGTCGCACAATTTTCTCCAACTGGGGATACAAACACAATCTAACATTAATTTCACTTTACAGCAGTGCCACTACACCAAAAAGAAAATCCCCAAAAACTAGTGTCTTCCCTATTGCACTTGGGAAATTTGTATTAGTTATCTTTATCTCACAATTTCAGTTCTCCGCAGGACTAACCAGGAACACCTGAAGACGGGAGTAGATCAAAACTACCGAAACGTTGTGTGATATACACCCTAGACAATGAAAAAAGTTCGATAAAACATATAAAACTTGTGCATTCAGAAACAAGAAGTTTAATTGCAAATGTCATAAAGTGTTTTGATGAACAGAAGAGTTTTGGAACGTTGATATTTTCGGTAGAACAATCTACAGAAGCAGCAGCTGCAGCAGCTGCAGCAACTGCAAAATCAACCTCTCTGATAAAGACAGTTCGTAAGGAGTGTGCTACAGCAGGTAATACATAAAAAATAACAATATTCATTCTCAGCATTGTCATTAAAAACTTAATTCAGGTAATACTTTAGTCATTGCTTCTTCCAGGCACTATTTCTTTAACATCTCCGCAGAAGAAGAAACTCAAGGAAGACTCTAAGAAAATCTTTCTCGACGATTTTGATTTGGAGTTTTGCGAAGAACGGTTCATGAAATGTTCACTGTCTAACATAAGTACCGAGGCTAAAAGTATTAGTAAACAGATTGAATGAAAAATTAACTATACTGGCCGTCGAGCAACTGAGAAAAAATGTAGTGAAATAGGGTTTCATTATAAAAACTGTTGTGACAAAAGAAAATTGCTCATGGAAAGTAATGACCTTGTGTGAACAAAAAACCTGTAACGTTCCTAAAAGAAACATATATTCATCCTAATTACGTAGTAGGAAAATGCTGGTAGTTACATGTTGAACCAGGTGTTTGCAAAAGTTACATTTAAATGATTCTTTACCCGGGACTTTTGTAGTCGGTACATTGCAAAAAGAGAATCGATTACAAGCAAGTCTATGATAAGAAAAATATACTGTATTTGGGTCAGTATTTGTTCTCTCTTCAGCCTTTCTTTGCTCTGGTGATCTTAATGTCTATTTCCTTTGTTTAAAAACTTTTATATTGTAACTTAAACATTGTTACATGTAAAAGACCTCAAGATGATTTTTAAAATAAAAATTTTTAATTTCCCGCGTTTACGCGGGGTTTTTGTGTGTTTGGTGGTGGTACTGTAGGTCTTAAACAGTATTAAATTTACTAAAATTAATGGTATTGTAGAGCAGTTGTGGATTTCGATGGAAAATAGTTCGGAAAGTGTAGTTTTGGAGGTTGTATATCGACCTCCAAAACTAGACCTAAAAATATGTCTCAATGAACTTGCAGACACTTTGCAAAAACTGATTAAATTATTTGTATGGGTGATTTCAATATCCCCTAAATCATGACAACCCTGGAGTTGCTCCCTTTAATTTATTTATGGATTCATTAGAGCTACCTCAAATGGTAAATGAACCTACTAGCTTAACTGCAACTTGTAGCACATTAATTAATCTAATAGTGGCGTCAGATAAAGATCTTATTTCATGCACAAGAAAACGAAATTTTAATGCATCAGATCATGATGTAATCTTCTGTAATATTAATACACTGCAACCTGAACATAATTTGTTAAAAGGCGCGATTTCAATTATATCAATAAAACGGATTTCGAAATCCATTTACATTTATTGCCCTGGAATTCAATATATTTTTTTCTATAGCATATGTTAAAGTGTGCTTTTATCAACTCAAAACAAAAAGTCAAGTTTTACTTTAACACCAAGGGTAGATAAAGTAGCACTTTAACATCAAGGATAGATAATAGTTATTTACTATACAAGTGGGATAACAGTATCATTAATATACGTGTGTGTAAGTTACAAACGAGTGCGTAGCACGAGTTATGTAAGCACACAAGTATATTAATGATGCATTATCACACATGTATTGTACAAAATTTTATCTACGACTGCCTAAAATTGAGAAAAGTGCATTAAGAGAAATGTCAGATCTGTCATTTTCAAAACTATTTTAGTAGGCAAATGTCATTATGTCATTCATTTGACACTATTTCAGTTACGTAATGAAGTCATTACACAACTCAGTTGCGTAATGAAACCATTACATAACTGAGTGGTGTAATGAGCTTCATTACGTAACTGAAATAGTGTCAAATGAGTGACGTAATGCGTTACTTATCCCACTGGAGTAGATAAAGTAATTTAATTTTCTAACTTTTGTTAAAATAAAATATGACAGCTTCGTATTATCGTAGCAACCCAATCTAGCTCCTGACATTTTGAAATGTGATTGACTGTCATTATTTTCTTTTGAAATTGTTAAAGTTCTTGCTATAGAAAAAAATATTGTATTATACACGACGATAAAGTTATTTCTATCCACTCTTGAATCATTAACGTCTCGACTTCGTCTCGACGTTAAACTATTCACTCGTGGATAAAATTTAACTTTATCGTCTTGTATAATAAATTACTATTAATTCGCATATTAATCAGAAAGTTAACAATTTAAATTCCTGTGTGAATAAAGTCTTTAACTTACATGCCTCAGTCAAAGTGCAAAAAGTTTGTAAATCGTATTCATGATGGATTACTGATAATATAAGTTTATTGTAGTCTCTAAGAAATAAAGCTAAAAGTAAATATCGTACAACCAAGGTCGCTTGCCATTGCTAATATTACCAAACATTTACGTAATTTTACCACCTTAGCTATGCGCAACGAGAGGAAACCTTACCTTAATTATAAATTTCGTAGCTTAAAATCTAATCAATCTGATTGAAGAGAGTTAAACGGCTTTGATGTTGGGGTTTCAAATCCCCCAGAGATGCCTATACATTTGAGCGACTTTGATGGGATAAGTTATTGTTTTATTAATAGGACACCAAAAAGTAATGCAACTCGTTCTGAGCTAATTGATTATTATACTAAAGATAGCATTGGCGCTGAATTTGAATTTCATACTGTGAATGCAAACACTGTAATATCTTTTCTTAATAGAATATAGTCAAAATTTATCAGATCAAATGACATTAGCCTAGAAATGATAAGATGTCCCGCGATAATACAGTTTTTAACTGACGTAATCAATAGCTCCCTAATTCAAAATAAATGTACATACTGCTGGAAACAAGCGTATGTAATCCCTATTGCAAAATTAAACAAAGTTTGAGTATCCTTGGCATTCCAAAATATTGAGGATCAGGCTAATGTAGCAACGGCATATGTTTAACGTTCATTCTATTTGTATACAAACTATTGCATACCTATTTTGTTTTTATAATATCCATTTTTATTTGCAATCTATACAAGAGTACATTCAGCAAATGTGATAAAGTTGGCTTGTAAGAGTATGCTCAGTAGCATACTCTTGTAACACTAGGGTTTTTACTCCTTTTTTGGTTTTTGGATAAGACTTACAATCATCATCAATCATCATCAATCAGCCACAATTTGTCAGCTGTCGAACATAGGCCTTCTCCAGATGTTTCCACGTCTCTCTATTTTGTGCAGTTGCAATCCAGTTGGTTGATATTCTTTTTAGGTCATCTGTCCATCGGGTAGGTGGTCTTCCTTGACTTCGCTTATCTGATCTTGGTCTTCATTCAATTATCTTTTTCGTCCATCGGCCATCGTTCTGCCTTGCCACATGGCCAGCCCATCTCCACTTTGCTTTAGCTATTCTCTCTATTACGTCGTCCACTTTCGTTCTTCGGCGGATCTCTTCGTTACTGACCTAATCCCTCAACGCTATTCCCAGCATCGATCTTTCCATTTTACGTTGTGTGATGCGTATTTTTTCCTCAGATCTTTTAGTGAGGGTTAGAGTCTCTGCTCCATAGGTGAGAACTGGTAGAATACACGCATTAAATGTTCTTCTCTTTAAACTAATGGAGATACTATCGTTTTTAAGGATGTGCCTGAGTCCACCGAACGCTGCCCATCCCAGAGTGGTTCGCCTCAGGAGTTCACATGTTTGATTGTTCCTGCCAATTCTAACTTCATGTCCCAGGTATATATATTTTCTAACATATTCGATATCTCTATTTTCTATTTGTATGTTCTCGCTGGGGATTAAGTTTGTCATTATTTTAGTCTTATTGTAATTCATATTTAGACCAACCATCTGCATTGCGTTCTGCAGTTCTTGCAGCATTTCCTTGGCCTCGCCTAAATCGTCCGTCACCAACACTACGTCATCCGCGAAGCGGAGATTGTTGAGTTTTTCTCCATCTATTGTAATACCTCTATCTTCCCAGTTGAGGGTTTTAAAAACGTGTTCCAGGACGGTCGTAAATAACCTTGGTGACAAGGTATCACCTTGTCTGACTCCTCGTTTGACATCTATCTTTTGTGTGGTTTTGTGTATCTGTATGGTAGTTGTTGCGTTCTTGTAGATGTTGTAAATAATGTTTGTATATCGGTAGTCGATTCTGCATTGGTTTAGGACTTTTAGGATTGCGCGCATTTCTACTGTATCGAACGCTTTTCTGAAGTCCACAAATGTCAACACCAAAGGTCTGTTGTATTCTACGGTCTTTTCGATCAGTAATTTTAGACACTGTAGATGGTCATTTGTCCCGTATCCGGAGCGGAAACCCGCTTGCTCGCGTGCTTGATAGTAGTCAAGTTTGGTCTCCAGTCTGCATGTTATTATTCTTGTGTACAACTTGTAAAGGTGGTTGAGAAGGCTAATCGGTCTGTAGTTGTCCAGGTTAGTTGCATCTCCTTTCTTGTGGAGTAGGATTATCATCGCATTTATCCATTTGTGGGTATTTCCTGATTACGTAAACATATGTTGAAGAGTTGGTGTATTTTTTCAATCAACTTAGGACCCCCCAGCTTTATGGCCTCGACCACAACACCATCCTCTCCTGGTGCTCTGTTATTTTTCATTTTTTTAAATGAGTGATATATTTCTGCTTTTGTGATGTCAGGAATATCTTCTGATCCTTGATTTGAACTTTGTCTGAATTTTGTGTCATGGGATCAGGGTAGGGGTATATGTTCGTATATAGATCTTTATAGAATTCTTCTACTATCTCTACCATTTTTTCTCTGTTTGATGTCAAGTTTCCTTCCTTGTTCTTCAATTTACAAATTTTCTTTTTGCCGTTTGTCAGTTGTTTTCTCAAGACATTCATGTTTTTGTTTTGTTCTATGGTTTGAGTGATTTTATCATTTTTGTACTTCCTTATGTCTTTTCTCAGCGCTTTTGATATTTCTTTATTAATTTCTCGCAGTTTTTGTTGGTTTGGGTTTGGTTTCGATTTGAGTGTCCTTCGTTCTTCAATTTTTATTTGTGTTTCTTGACTAACCTTACAAACTAGATCTTAAAACTTAATTATTAACATTCAAAGTCTAGTGGGGAGATCGCTTGGCACTTGTCTTTGTAACCTATTGTTATTAACAGGTTGGTTCTTTAGGTTCAGTACTAAATTATTTGGGTGTGCATTAATATGCCAGTCGATAAGTCGGTTAAAATGGCTGTTAGCGGGAGCAATTCCGGACAAGCTGGAATTAATTTTAATTTGTTTAATTTTATGTTAAGAAACGTCTCTTAACATTGCACCTCTTAAAAATCCCGGATTTGGCCACCATCTTGAAAAAAAGGAGACACATTTTAATTTTTTTGATTATTTGTAAATAGCTCGGTTATTATCAACTTTAGAGTAAAATACCTCGTTATCAAAATTGAAGGAGAATAAATTATCTACCAGAAATGTTATACACATTTTTTTCGTGCGACTACCTGTTTCGAGGTTATAGGCGTCGATAGCTGGATATTTTAAGGGCATTTGCTAATTTTCTTATTATAGGCATACTTGAAAACATGCAAATGGTTTTATAGATTGTCAATGTAGTTTGTATGGCAATTAAACATATAAGACCAGTACAAGTACCTCTGGTAAAATTAGAAAAAGTCCATCTAGAAGATCTGCGAAACAAAAGATTACTTTTAATAACTGGCTCCTTATCCACTTTCACCCTTCGATTAGATAAAAATTCGTAAAACTAAAAAATCAGTCCTATAAGATGCGTTTGTACCCATTGAAAACCAATTAGACTATGAAAATACTCTTCATGTGATAGACGGGGAATTTCTACTCCACAAAATTGTCTGGCATCAACAAGAATCTTATTGTGCAATTTTGGATAAATACGTCGAGTAGACATTACTCAACGAATGCAGTAATAGTTTTCGATGGATACCCAGAGGATGCTGCATCAAAAAGCTCCAAAGATGCTGAGCGACTTCAACGATTGAAGATTGGTTCATAGGCGGAAATACATTTTGATGAAAAAATTATAGCAACTATATCCCAGGAAAAATTCTTGTCAAATGAGAGAAATAAATGTCGAATCATTTCAACGATGTGTAAACTATTGACGAACGAAAATTTCAGAGTCAAGCAGGCTGCCAAAGATGCTGATACCTTAATTGTCAACACTGCAATTGAAGAATCAAATCACTACAAATCGGTAGTTATAATATGGGAAGACACTGATTTATTGGTAATTCTTACCGCCTTGAATGCGCCTCGCTCTAACATTTATTTTCTGGAGCCAGGAAAGGGAAAGAGAAAGATTTACAGAAGGCTGTTCAAATTTTCAAAGACCCAAACGCGCCCCCAGAAAAATAGATAAAGTGGGAGAACAATTTATTTTTCTTCTGTATGCATAAAAACAGGTGCATCATGGAACAAATATAGATACCACTGTTTCATACAATCTATTAACAAACGTTTACCAAATCTAGAATCATTATCACCAACGAAAGACGCATTCGTTCCGTACTAACAACCAAATTCAGCTATGGTATGGAAACGAAAAATCAGCTTTGGACTGGAGATGGAGAAATTCGAAGAATGGGTTAATGCCCATTCCCAAGAATTACTGAAACAAATTCCTTGTAAATGCGCCAACGGTTGTAAACTAGCTGGTAGCTGTCGCAAAGCAGGTTTGCATTGCCCAGTAATGTGTGGTTTCTGCCAGGAAAAATCTTGTTAAAATACTGTGGACGTGGTCGAATTAGACAACGCGAACTTGCATATCCATATAGAACAATCAATAGAACGTTTCGAAGATTATGAACCAAATCCGGAATATGAGACAGATGTTGAAAGTCAGTGTGATATTGAGAATTATATTAAACAATCACCAACATCAAAAAGGCAAAAAAAAATGTTGAGCCGTCAAATTCAAAAGAAGTTTGAAGTTAGCATGTTGGCATAGTGGATTAGGCTTATTGGGGATACCTCTACCTCTAGGTAATGTGGAAGCGAGTACAAAGTAAACGACATAATTTCTTTACATGAGTAATAGAAATCGTATATAGTACGAAAAAGGAATTTTTATCGCATCGAACTTCAATAATAAAAAAGCAAATGCTCGAAAAAAATAATATATTTCGAGGCCTATGAATTCGAAACAAGCGAATGTATGACAAAAATGCATGGAACATTTTTTGTAGAGAATTTACTCTTCTTTAATTTTTTTAACTACGTATTTTGCTCAAAAGTTGATACTAATCGAGATGTTCACTAATATTAGCAAAATATAAACATTTTGACCATTTTTTAAGCATGACGGTTAAATCCGGACCTATCAAGGGGTGCAAAATTAATATATATTTTCTGAGACCCAACAGAATAGCTTAAAATTGATTCCAGCTTGTCCGGAATTGCTCCCGCTATTAATGTACTTGTCGACTGGCCTATAAGACGAACACTATATTGTGAACCGTATCTTCGAATTTCCTCCTTGACGGTTGGTGTTTGGAGATCCTTTCTAATATGGGTGTTTGGTACGAACCATGGTGCATCCACTATCAACCGTAACGTTTTCGATTGGAATCGTTCCAATATTTCTAAATTTGACGTGGAAGCTGTGCCCCAGAGCTGAATGCCATAAGTCTAAATTGGCTTGATTATATAGACCAGCGGTTTATTATCTAGGCTGAGTTGGAATTTACGTCCAAGTAACCAGTATATTTTAGAGAGGATCATTCCAAGTTGTTTGCGCTTTGTGAAGATGTGCTTGCGCCAGGTAAGTCTTCTGTCAAGGTGCATCCCGAGGTACTTTACTTCTTCTTGTTGTGGTCGTTGTCTGTTATTTATATGGACAGGAGGACAAGTTTCTGTTCGTGTGGTGAAGGTTACATAGACTGACTTGGTCTCATTTGCTTTTATTCTCCACTTCTTTAACCATTTTTCAATTGCGAGTAAATTTGTTTGTAGTTTCTGTGAGGCAATAATGGGGTCACTACCAGCAGCTAGGGCTGTAGTATCATCTGCAAAGGTTGCTGTTAGTACTTCTGGTGTAGTCGGTAGGTTTCACTGCAAACCTACAGCAGGTACAATAGTGGCCCAAGGACGCTGCCTTGGGGTACTCCTGCGTTTATTGGCGAGAGTTCTGTATGTTCAGTTTCAACTTTTACCAGGAAGTACCTATTTTGAAGATAAGATTTAAGGATTAGGAAGTAGTTCAACGGGATAAGCAAGCGTAATTTGTATAAGAGTTCTATATACCACACTTTATCGAACGCTTGTGTGATGTCCAAAAATGCTGCCGAACAATGTTGTATGTCTTCAAAGGTGTCATTGATCATCTGTACAACTCTATGGGTCTGTTTGATTGTTTAATGCATCTATCTGAATCCAAACTGATGTTTAGGTATTGATTCGTTATCCTCGAGTATTGGAAAAAGCCTCTTTAATAATAGTTTTTCAAGGACCTTAGATACCATGGGTAGGAGGCTTATTGGTCTGTAAGATTTCAACTCGGTGGGAGGTTTACCTGGCTTTAAGATAAGGATGATCTGTGCCACTTTCCATTGTGGCGGAAAGAGCCCTGTGTGTAGTACTACATTGAACAATTGAGTGAGATACTTTATACCAATGTTAGGCAATTTTTTAAGAACCTTGCCGGTAATTAAATCATAACCCGGAGCTTACTTAGGGTTTAGGGAGTTGATGATTTCTTGGACATCTGCAGTTTTGAGGCGTTGGACTGGTAGTACCAGCTGATAAGGTATCTCTAGTGTTTTACTGAGGTCATCTTCCTCTTCAGGTTCATTTTCTGAGGAATGTGATTGAAAGACTTCTGATAGGTGTTCAGCGAAAGCGTGCGCTTTTTCTTTGATGCTTCTTGCCCAGGTTCCTTGTGGTGTCCTAATTGGCGGAAAGGCTTTTTTAACTTGTTTTATTTTTTTTGCTGTTCTCCAGAGGGAATACTCAGTAGCTTCTGTAGGGATAAGGAGTGTTTATTCCTCCCTTTTACAAATGTTATTTTCATTGTTTTGTTTAGTCTAATTTTTAACTTTTCCAAGGTAAGAATTTGTTATCAAATAACCACATGCTTAATAAGTTTTCTAACCCATTTCTCTCACTTCCAGAATGCTGTTATAGTATTCCAACCAAAAATTGGAAAGCTATTTAAAATCCAGTACACCATGAAAAGTGTAAGTCATGTCTAAGTTGGTTTCATACAATCAGTAAATAATATTCTAATGTCAATCAGCTTTCAAGTAATGACAGTTCATATGCAAACTGTACATGTAACTGTTTTGTTAAGGCATTGTAACATTGTGCATGATTTAAGTAGGTATTAGTTGAGTTTTTAAAACCGTATAGTAGCATAAAAAATATTGAAAAGCGTATATGTCTTCCAAACTTCCCAATGCATCTGTCAAATATGAAGGTTATTATCGAAGTGTCACTGCATGACAATCAAACAGTAATTTTCTGAATTAAATTACGAAGTGACTTACTGTTCTCAATGCTGGCCTGATTTTAAATAGCTTTCCAATTTCTGGTTGGAATACTATACCTAATTTAATCTTCTTAATATGAATATTTAAATATGATTCTGAAGAAGTTTGCTATGCAAACGAAACGTACGTAATTTAAATTAAAAAACCTTGAATGTTTTATTAAAAACATTTTGGCTGTTTTTATTTTCCTATCAACATTCTAACCTCAACAACAGCCGCTTATTCATACATTTCTTAAATTCGAAACTATATGTAGCACCTCGTACTGATAGGATCGATTCGTGTGAGGGCGGAACCGCAACATTAAAATGGTACTCCTATAAGTCATTCTTCTATTCTGTACAAAGTATTCAGATACGGTTTCCAATATCAGGGCATAGCTTCTTTAATTTTCCGATAATTTTCGGTTTCGTTCTAGTTTCGTACTTCATTTTGACAAAAATGTTGTTTTTCTTTTACTACTTTTATTTCTTTCACATGTAGCCGGGTAACTTCTTTTCAATAACACCCTTCTACCTTTTATAATATATATATATATATATATATATATATATCTATGTATAGTGTCTATTTCAACAACTGGCGCTACGATAGTTATATATATATGTACCGTGGATTTTGCCTACTTAAAATTTGCTTCTTCTATAAAGTGTTGGGATCTTGAATAAAGTAGTCAAAACTAACAGTACATATAAAATTAACACTGTTGTATATCTAAAGGTCGTTTTGACCACATATTGTCGAAAAGGTTGTTATCTAGGATAAATTTAAATGCAAAATTTGGTTTTTGGTCAGTTTTTCAGGTAAACAATGATAAAAGATATTTTACTAGTTAGATATAACATCACTAGACAATCTGTATTATAATGTATTATACTATTTTAATATAGTTGCTATTGTTAATATGAAAATCTCACTTTTAAACATATTTTTATATTTACCATTTTGTGTAGCCAACATACTACACAAGAGACATTAATTCTGGACACTTATAACTTCTTCATTTCTTATTTATGTTGGCAAAAAATGCTTTTCTGGTATCCTAAATTAACGCTCGTTTTATATTAAATTTATGGTGTCTTAATTCAATATTTAAACATGTTTAAAAATTAAGAAATGTATTAAAACCCACTTTAAAAATTAATGTGGGTAGCCTATAGAATTTCAGAATTAACTTTATGAACAGTGAATCGAGCAAATTCATTAAAAGCGTCCAGAATGAATGCCACTATACTCTATTTTTTAATGCTTATCTTATGACAGTTCGATTAATGTCATCGATTTGTTTAATGTTAATTATAAAATAAGAAAATAAAACAGAATTATAGTCTATTACTGTTGCGACGTGTATATTTCCTTCTAGACATTTTTTATCTATAAATTTATGAGGTGCAAAGAGCAAATGACAAGTTGACACCATCAAACAGAACCTACGTTAGAATCCGACCCCTAAAATTAAATTTAAAAAAAATAGTATTAGTTGACTAGTATAATGGGTTGCATAACTTTTTCCAATGCATTAAAAATTTAGTTTAGTGTACTAGAACTAGTATTACGTAATTACTATGTACTGCAATATTAACTTCTACATCACCACACACTAATTCGTTGTATCTCAAATCATGGTATTAATTTACACTCATATTTATCGAAATACAACAGCGGTATTCAGATAACACATAATAATTTCCAACAAGTTATTTTTATAATTCATTTATTAAATTCTTCGATTTTAGTATTACATACATTTTCGACTTACATAAAACAGAACAATATAACATTTTATTCGGCGTTTTTATAGTTATTTATTATACAAGACGATAGTTAAATTTTATTGAGGAGTGAATCGTTTTAACGTCTAGATGAAGTCGAGACGTTAATGATTCAACAGTGGATAATAATAACTTGATCGTCGTGTATAATATAAAATTTTATTCAATTCTTATAATTTCATTAATCAATAAATACCTAAAAAAAACAAATTTTGTTATTGACAGCCATGAAAAGTCATAGTGACAATTTGGAAAGTGATTCATGTTATACGTTTGGCAGTACTGAAGTGTATTGTCAGTCTATGTCAAATTGGAGGCTAGTAGGTTATGTTTTGTGTGTTGTTTGACACAGACTGACGAAAAACTTAACCTGCAAATCTCGAATTTGACATAGCTTGCCAGTGCTACTAACAATGCAGTGGTGACATGGTTTATAAATAAATAAAATAAATATGTAGATAAAACTCCATTCTATGCTACTGAAATGAATAGTTAAACTACAACTTTAACAGTAATAATTGAATTAAGTATTATTTTAAATAGTAAATAAAATTAACTAAGCTTAATTAATTACCAATCATTAAGAAGCGCTTTAAAAACTAATATATGAAATTATGATAGAGGGTGTAAACATTAATTTTTAATATTATTGGGATCATCAAAATGATAAGATATAGATGGTACGTAGGCAGAAATTGCAGAAATGTGTAAGGGTGTCTGTTATAATACGAATTTTTAAAATTTTTAAGTTTACCTAGGATTTCATAGATTTCAAAAAGTTTTATGTATGGTATTTTCTATATAATATAATATGAAATCCCGTCAAATAAACATCTATCAACTTTCTGTCTGTTCATATTTTCACACACAATAAAACGTACAAAAAAAATGATTTTTTTCACAAATTTCAAACAGCTTGTGGCAGGGTGAAAAATAATCTGATCGAGATGAATTAATGAGCAAAAAACTTCATTTCCTAAATGGAAACAAATAAAAAACTTCCATAAAAATTTGAAAAATCTGTATTATAACGGACACCCTAAAATGTGTGGATAACTAAATATTACTAAACAATTAATTTTTGCACTGCTAGTGAAACAAATAGGAATTTACTGGTTGTGTAGTCGGAATATAAAATAGGAGTAGGGATAGGGATAGTCAAGTTGTTTTCACTTTGGTGCCAAACTGGATGCTTCTCTTTAGCATGAAATTTCGGCTTAGACCGCGTAGTATTTGTATATGAACACCCAGCATTCGAGTAACCGCGAAAGCCTCAAACAATACAAAACTGGATGCTCACAATTTTAAGTAGTAGCATTTTTTATTTTTAAACAATGCACAACAATTCTAGTTTTTCCAAGATAGTCATGAAACCTCTGACAAGGAGTTCTTTTTATGTAGAATTAGATCTCTTATCTCGTCATTATAAAAATTATTTTAAATATGTCACAAATTGTAATTGTGTGTATTATAGTTTTCAGTGGCTACCCACTTGAAATGAAGTGACGACCAAGTGATCTACAACAGCATTAGATCAAGGAGTAAAAAAAGGAAAAGCAGCAAAAGTAAAATGAAATCGTTTTCCGTGTTTTCATCTATACCTACTCCAAAATATGGCAAACAATGTAACCATCCACGTCAGATTCCTACTTGAAAAGATAGCAGCAATTGTTTCTTAAACAACTTTCAATGAAAAGTGTTTTCAATTATTTTATAGTATTGTACCTACTTACATCAATAACCAAATTATAAAAGCTGTTTAAAATATGAACATTCAATATTGCGGTCATAAGAAATAAAGTTTGTTGTCGGCGTTTAATGGCCTATTAATTTTTCGAAACTATTCAAAATAGTAATGACAAACTGCATGCATTCATTCATTCAAAAAACGAAGGGTGAATAACTAAACAAATTTTTACAGCAGATTACCAATTACGACAGCTACATTATAAAAACGATTTTTATAATTCTGGAGCTGAGTGCAGGTACTATAAGACAATATTTTCATGAGATAGTAATGATTGTAGAGTGATTGTAGGAGTATATTCTGAATGTGGCTGGTTTACACACCAGATTGTGAAAGTTATTCACCCTTCGTATAGAAGTACCTAATCATACTCGTTTTGTTAAATTAATGTAATATACGTCAAGTCGATCAATTACAATCAATGCACACAAATAACAAACCTAAAAATCAATGGAACAAAAATACAAAATCAGCATAAGTTTATCTAAGAACAATATTTTATATTATGTCTTCTTCTCGAACGACAATGCGTTGAAATTTCTACTGTGGGCGCTGGGCGGTGTACTTTGAAGATGCAGCAGTGAAGTATTATTTTCTTAGCTAACTTGGACGTCTTACGTAATTCCTGTAGTATATTTAACTTCAATTTGTCTATGGAATGATCATATGCTGGTGATGGTTGGTAGGTAACTGAAAAAATAAGACAAATATGAATACTTTCACTTATAATACCATGAGTAGTCAAAGTTATGCCGACTATTTTTTGCAGTGGTGTCACGAATGTCCATTGCGCTTTTGTACGATTAGGACGAGTGCGATAGCACGAGTCCTAATCCCAAGCGCAATGGACATGAGTAGTGATACTACCGCAAAAATAATCTACTTAACTGTGACTAAGAATGGCATTCGAGGGACTATTCAATGAACCAAACTACTTTTTCAAATTAGTTTTCAGTAAATCTAGCAACAAACTACGCAAATTCTATAGTAACAGAACACTAATATTGACTTTTTCTAATAAAAATCGCATTTGTTTAAAATAGTCACTTAACTACCTTCTAAGAAGATATATCCACTGATATTTTTTTTATTGGTCAAGAAACTTCAGAATTCTGGATTTTCATTGGTCACTTTTTGACAGGTGACAGGTGAATTGAATAGTCAACATAATTTACACTATTGAAGAATCCGTTTATTGGATTCTTACTGTTTACTGATCTATTTTGTGGTACCTAATTGCGTACTACTTTTAGGAACAGGTATTAACCCTACTTGCGCAAATAAAATTTGTATATATGCCGCAAGGTTAATAACAAGTAATCACCATTTTGTCGCTAGCTAACGATAAAGTTAAAACATTTTTTTCTAAGAAATTAATATAACCGAAGAGAGAAACTGAAAGTATTTTCTATATTCTTAAACGTATTGCTTATTCCGATTGAGTGAACTAGGACAATTTACGTAGAGAGAGGTAATTACTTGATAAGAAACAAAGTGCGACAGTTCTTTTTTTTTTTTGGAGCGAAATGAATAATTATAATCCCAGTTTTTTTCACAATGTCTAATAAAAATATATTTTTAAATTTCTATAGCTTTTAACACATGTAAACTATAAATAACTAAATATTTCTGTACCAAATTAATTTAATGAGCTGTCTGATAAACGTTTTAAAACCAGGTAAAATATAAAGAAACATTTTACTACCAGAATAATATTTAGAAAATACCTACGGGAAAATCATTTTTTAAACCATTTGCTCAAGATTGCTCATTCGGTTTTTTGGTATTCTGCCATTATTTCCAAACTACATCAGTATTATTTCATGGGCAATAACTTTATCTCTCTATTGAGACCATTACCTTTCCTGTAAGTTGTATTGGCGATCAGGGCCCCATTTCATAAAATAACTTGGCAACTTTTCACTTTGCACTTTGCAAATTTCAATCAATGTCTGCTACATAAAAATATTTTAAAAAGTTGAAAACTAAAACCTCATCAAAATAATGCAAAGTGCAAGTAAACAGTTGAAAATTAGCAAAGTTATATGTTATGAAAAGCAATTTTTTCAATTTTAAAAATTTAAAAAGTGTAAAGTGACAAGTTGCAAAGTAGTTTTCTGAAATAGGCCCCAGGAATCAGCAAAAACGTTAAACTTAAAAAACAATTTTAACAAAACACGAGCATGAAAAAAAGTTGCACTTCTAACACTTGTAGTGTAAAAGTACTTTTACTTAACAAGAACTAAAAGTAAGTTCTAACTGGTCACCTATGGATGCAGTTGTCATAACAATTCTTTAAATAAAAAACGTCAAAAGCAATCAATTATCTAAAATTTTGAATATTTTGTCCTTTCTAGGTTGCAGAAAAAATAATATGTACTGTTAGGATTAAAAGTGGCTTTGTTTCACTTGCAATTTTTGCATTCGCTTGGCTGGGCTACGCTTTGTCTCGCAATTGTAAACATAATTGCTTGTCAAACAGAATGACTTTTAATCTTAATCTATATCTATATTATTATACTAGCGTTCTGCACCCAAATTGGGCGCGAAATAATTCATTTAATGCAATTTGTACAAGAGTGATCCATTTTGTGTGTGTCGAGTTAAAATGTGAGGTTAGAAAATCCACATAAAAAAAGTCACTTATAAAAATTTGAAACCCCTACTACTGGCTTACTTGCGTCGCCCTGAGTCGATTGACCCCAAAATCAGCCAATTCGGCCCACGGGTTCGCTCTCAAAGTGGCGTCAAGCAATCTAGCAATGAAAATTATTGTCGGATGCAAGGGGAACAACAATTATATACCTACGCATTTCCAGGGGGTACGTGAAGCATAAAAGAGCTATTGAGAAATACGGTTTCCTTTTTACCTACAATATTGTTTTGCAGCGTTTGTTAGTTTAGCGTATTGAGTAGGGATGTCGGCGGGTACCCGGGTATATTTTCAAGACCCGGATACCCGACTAGTAAATTATATGTAATTTCTAGAAAACCAGCCTCTTTCGGAGAAAATGATAAAAAATTAAAAACAATAGGAATAAGCTCTAGAAAAACATAACCCTACAGAAATAACCAGAATTACCCCATCCCATACCACATAATGTTCCTTGTTTCATATAATAAATCCACGGAAATATTCAACCCGTCAATAGTACCATTAAATCGCATCAGTATGGGATAAAGTAACATAAATATCCTCTGGGCGATTTTGATGCTGCTACGCTACAAATTTAGAATAAAAAGTTACGTACTTGAATTTGATAGCACTTGGAAGTGTGAAAATATTTACAAATAACAGACGACTTGCAGTTACAATTAGGGAGTAGGTAGTATTTCAATTTAGTTCAGTTTAAAACTCGAGGCATAAAGAAAGAAATGGTAGCTACCTCATATGTTCCGATATACGCTAACATTTTTGTTATATATTTCGGGTACCCGAGGGTACCCGGGTTTGATTTTAGACCGGGTACGACATCCCTAGTATTGAGTGAGGGGAGGGGGGGGGGGCACTCTAGAGTTGATTTCAGATTTAGAAGAAAAAACAAACATTTATAGTCCGTACGAAGAACGGGAATCTTGCTAGTAAAACAATATACCTACTATTTTCTACAACCATAAAAAAGGTGACATTCACGCATCACTGTCGATACTGGAGGTTGGTCTTTTTTATCATGGCAAAAAATAGCTACTTACAATTTTTTCACGTAAAAAAACTAATTTTTTATTTCGAATTTTTGTCTAGAATTTACTCTAATAAATCGATAGTAACAATATTGATATTCTTTTTTTGGCGGTTGTAGAAAAAATGTTTGTATTTGGTCGGTGAAATCAGTATAATGTTGGGGTATTAGAATAATTGTTTTGTCTCGACCTGACGGTCTCTGCTAAAAGTGACATTCTCATGTACTGCAAAAAACACTAATTTCATGCACTTAATACAAAGATAACTAATTTTTATTTCCACAACCTTAGCCATATTTTGTTAGCTGTAATTAACAAATTTTTCTGAAGCAAAGCATAGGTTTGAGATACATTTCGTGTTCTACAATATGTTGTGAATGAAGATATAATAAGCAAAAGATGTTTGGAGTGTAACAATGCAAAATTTACCCTTGAAAAACGGTATTCAGTATTACTACATTAAGCAAGTTTTTTGCTCATTGAGAAATCCAAAATTTTTTCATAAATGTCGCGAACAAAATTAATTTATTACACGCTGTAGAAAGATTAAAGTAGAAATTTAGTAAAGTAACTTATGAGGAGCAGCACCTAGTTACAAGTGGTAACAAATATTCACTTAGAATACGGTATCATTGGACTACTTGTAAGTTTCGTACATTTCTACTTTTTATGAAAATAATATCTGCTTGTTGCTCACCTCTATACACATCGCAATGTTCAATGCACTCCATCCACACAACACCTACGATCTGCATTCCACGATGTTCTAATAGGATTTAGTGGACTACCAAGTTGGAGTGCTGACAGGAGAAGTTGGCTAAGAAGCTGACTGTGTAATATTTTGAGGCACCATTGTTCCTAGAACCTCCTCGATTATAGCAATAATGGTATCAGGATCGGTGCAACTGTAGCATTGCTGGGTTTAAATACTGCAGCACGGTTAGTCTTAGTAAGAGAATGTGGCAACTGTCTTAACAGCAGTTGAATGCAAACTGGACTTAGGCACTGCAGCAAGTGGTTGTAGTATCACATAACGCTAACTAGCTAATTTTTTTGCTGGTGTAACACATCTTGCGAATCTGTAACAGAGAAGATTCAATTGCCAAAATATTTCAATAAATAGGAATTTGATGTTAATCGTGCCTTATCAAACAAAAATAGACATTTCCCTTTACATTAACTACACTTACCATCTGCAGGAAGAAGACGGGCTTTATTCTATCTTCCATCTTTCTATCTTGCTTTCACGGCACACCTTGCTAAATATCATTTAGTATTGCTAGTTGGACATACGTGGTATATGCCATCATGAACTGGACCAATGAATACATAATGTTAGTTGCGAAGTTTGGCAGCGTTCCTTTGGGTCGCTATCACATGCAGGTATGATTTCCCAATACTGATAGTCCAACAGCACAATCGAAATCGATAAACAAACCTCTCTACGAGCTTCGGGCTTGTTCTACACGTTTTAAGGTGTATTATGATACTGGTACCGGTACTGGTACTGCACACACTGTCCTAAAACAAGCACCAATCCATTAATAGTAATAGTAATAATAATAGCCTTAGGTATACCATCCCGTGATCTACAACTACAAAAAACACACGTATCATCATGCCAGTACCGTGATTTTGGTAGCTATAAATAGGCTTGTAAATGAAAAGATTTGTTTTCATACAAAATTAGTTTTGTTATACAGGGTGTCATGGAAATGAGTGCAAATATTTTAACCAGTGATAGAGCTCACCAAAATCAACAACTTTTCTATTTATCGGTTTTCATTTAATCGCATATTTTTTCAATCAGTTATCTCCGATAAATTTGACGAGCCGCTTGGTAAGCAAATTTAAGTTAAAGGTGAACGACACAAGTATATTAAAACTGCAAAGTTCTTGCACAAAAATATTCGGTCAATAACTTATCTACTTCAGTTGATAAAAGTACGCTAGTGACCATACATGAACTAAAGGTTTATGAGTACCTATGCAGTTTTTGTTGGTTTGTATATCAAAGAAATGTTATCTGCGTTTTGCGCATTAAATTAAAATATTATTCCATAGGCGGGGATGCATTTCTAGATTAAAATTGTTTTGAATTTTAACTCAGTTTTGAGAGCGTTTTTGAAAAAATGATAAATGGAGAAGTTGTTCAGTTTAACGAGTTCTATTACGGGTTAAAATATTTGCACTCATTTCCACAACACCCTGTATAAAAACCATACAAAGCTGTTGGTTTTTAATCACTTTTTTGGATTTTTCAGTTCTGAGAAAGCCTTTTTTCAAATAACAGTAAAAACACAGCAGATGAATATACTAATGAAAAATGACAATGACGTTTATGCAAAGACGAGAGCCCCAAATACAACTAAATAGTGTCATTTATCTGTCGAAATTACTTGAAATCTAATACTGAAACAAACAATATATAGTTGACAAAATACTATGCTGAAAAAATCGTTCTTTTACAACTCGAACTAATTTATAGTTATTTAAACTTATTTTCCCTAAAGCAAACGAAATAGATACGTTTCATATTTTAACCCTTTAACGGGAAAAATTAGTTTACAAAAAAAATCGAAATTTTAATTGATTGATATGCTTTCTTTGAGATGCCAGGAAACCGAAAAACAATGTTTTTATCAAAAATCTATTTTCAGTTTCACAAAAGATACTGGTAAACGGTAAAGCATTCAGGACAAAATATGTTGTGAATATTCACTGGTATAGCACTTCGTAATATTGTCGAGTTATTTATTTAGATGCTCACTAAATTACTGAATAACATATAGCATTTCCTACTCGCGATGAAATACTATTTTTTCGTTCGTGAAATCAAAATTTTCTATTCATGAAAAAACGGTACTTTGATCTCTTGTAAAATATACTATTTTCTGTTATTTCTTTCGTCTCAGCAACGCATACATTTGCGTACTGTTAGTTCTTGTTATCTAGGAACCACGTAAGCATACCCAAATCATGCATTTTTCGGCCTGGAAACACGACTGAAAAGTTTTTTTTTTGTTGTTCAATCGGAGAGCAAATATGTATCTTTTGAAAAAAGCATGAAAACTTCCTATAAATAAAAATAATTTTTGAAGTAGTCTCCTGGTAAAATTTCTATCCAAGAATTCAATTACATTGTCATACTTTTTATTAGTATAGTTAGTAGCGACTATTTGATCACTTACAAAAAAACCTGTCTTGAACAGAAATAACATACACTTTTCAAGAGGTTGCAAATAACATAAGTTACTCAAATGGGCAAAGTAAAATAGTTTTTGAAATTTGAACTAAATATATATACACACTTGCGAGTGGAACACTAACGTTCTGTTGAAAATTTATGACTACTCCATCGTAAACAATACGGGCTGCCGCGACCTGCCCCAAAAACATCTGCTAAAATGCGACCAGGATTGGTTTGAACGTAAATATTTTCCTAGCGCAACATAATGGCAAAACTAATTCGATTATATCTTCAGTAGATAACTTCAAATATAAATACTCGAAACAAAAAAATAAATTGTATAAAACGTACGTTATTACTAAAAAATTGGACATATATATTGTGATGGTATTAAGCCCACGACTCGACTCTGCTAGCAGTGCAACATAATGAGCAATTCAATAAGCACAGAGTTAAATGTTCAACTGAAAATTCAAACTATAAATGCATTGATAATGAGATGCGAGGAGTAATAAAGTAGTAAGGAACGCAAAAGGCAAAGCCTGTTTTTCACAGGGGTCGAAGTTGATTTTTAAATGAAATAATAGGTTTCTGCATAGTGAACAGCCGAACCGAAAGAAAGTAATAGACACAAAAAGGTTTGCTATGTATGTGCATGTAAAAGAAGCGTAGATATCAATAAAGCTAGTCAGTGAAATTTGTGAGGAATCTAAAAGGTAAAGAAAGCTAAAATAAAATAACAGTACATTGCAAAAGAGCAATTTGAGAAAGCAGGCAGCAGGACATGAAAGAGCAATTTGAGAAAGCAGACAGCAGGACAAGAAAGAAGTAAGTGAGAAGGAATGAACTCTAATTAATCGGTGCATTTAAAGTTAGTGAAAAAGCAGAGTAATTAATAAAATGTGTTAGTGTGTGTGGCGCAAAGAAACGATTTTAAATATAAGAAAAAGACAATATTTTAGTTTGTAAGAAATTTGGAAATTTAAATTTATGTAATCAAACTTATTTCTATTATGTACTAAAATTCATCAAAACTTATTTCTGTTAGCTTTGTAACTTAGCAACCAGATTCGTCTTTGCTTTAACAGAGAGAACAATTGAAAAATAAATTACCTCAGGGTTGTTGAAATTTGTGCTCCATATTATATATATTTTTATTAATAAAAGTGTTTTTCAAACGATAAAAAGTATACCAGTTTATTGCATATGTGTCAGAGTACAAGTGGGTGTGTTTTCATCGAGTTACGCAGCAAACATTTTACAAATTCCATCATCGCAATTACGAGAAGATCGGGGCCGATTCAACTACATTTTACGATCTTCGCATGCGGCCAAGAAAAGTATCCGAGGCTTCAGATTAGCAGTCTACGGCAGAGAACAGGTCTGCAAGAACGTCCCCGGCGGATTTGGCAGCAGCAGGAGCAAGATTAGCGGTGATATTAAATCGGCGTCATCTCAGCAAGGAACCCGAGGCAGTCCAACGAGTTTACAAGGTACAAAATTAACCCTAAAAATAAGTGGGTGCGTCCGGAAATCGAGTTTCATACGAGTCCAAACCTTGAGCAAGAAAACCAGAGCATTTCCAAGGCTGCAGTTAAGCAGGATTTCGAGTAATTAGCAAGGCGTCCCTAAAATTTGTGGTTATGCGGAGGTTTCGAAGCTGCCCAGAAACAATTGCCAAAATTTAGCCAGCGTCGGTCTGACGTCACAAAATACGTAACTGCTGAAACGAAAGTTGTTATTTGTCGCCAAAGCGCGAAGATTTGAATAAATACCATGCGAATTTTCATAATCTCACTAGCATTTTAACTTCAAGCACCGCTGACTTGCACGACACAATTCATTTTGTGGGATTTTGACAGATTTGAGAACCTTGAGCTACCGCGTTTGAACTACTGACTGTGTACAGTACCGTTTCAGATCAATTGTAAATTACAGTCGGCTTCTGAACTCACCTGAGATTAAAGAGCTTATGTTGTACTTTGAGCTAGCATTTTCCAATTAGTTGCAGCTAAATAAAATATAAAGAGGGGCATACAACCATTTAATTTCTGCAGTAAATAAGTACATTTCATATTTTAACCAGCCTAATAATTCAAAAAAAGGCAAAATTCAAACGCAGTATTAAAATTAGAAACAGTGAATTGTGCATATTGGATTTGCCCATTATTTTCACTTGTAATTAATTAATTAGAGACCTAGGAAAGGCTATATTCCATCCCAATATAGACTATTTTGCGACATAAATAAAAGGTTTCCAAATAATAATTTATTTTTCAAAATCACGACAAAATAATTTCTTTTACTTATCAATATTACAATCCTTACGTATTACACTAAAACGCTTACCAGCTCAAAACTTTTAAAGTAACATCCACAAAATAGTGAGAGAGAAAACTTTACTAATTTGCGTACACACTTCAAAGTGGAATACACGCTGGTAATACTGTCATACCAGCTATACATTTACACCAAGGTTTATTGGGGTAGTTTTATAATTATAATAATTCTAGAAAATATATAATTAGACAAAGAAACTGCAATGTCTGTAGAACGAAAGCAAGACGTTTCAGAGCAGTATTAAGTTTCAAAACCAGTATTATTGACAATTATGCACAGTGGTATAACAGCCATACCAGAGAGCGTTAAAGGGTTAAAAGTGTGGAACCCAATATACAGTGCGAGTGTAAAGTCTGGAACTACCGAAATAACACTTTTATCAAATGTTTTTGCAAGAAATCCTCGAACACGTCAATTTTCATTTAAAAAAACACATATTTTACTGTAATTGTCACTTTTAGATTGTCTTTTGTTTTAGAGTTATGACGTTTGCGATAATTTTTTTAAATAGAAACCGAAATTTTTATGATGAATTTGGACAGAGCATGAAATTCTAAGACCAAATACGCCAAAAAGAAGCATGATACTGTATTTTGAAATTTTCGAGAAAATCGTACGATTACCACATCCCCTCAATACTAGAATTTCAATTCGTCCATTTTCACACAAATATCGCACCATTATTTATTTAATTAAGAGCACACAACAAAAACAGATAAACAAACTATGAAAAACTGTTATAATTTTAGGGCTAACTCATTGTTTCATGGCTACTTGATTTTTATTCGATTTCTGTTTTAATACTTTAAAAGCGATTTTCTCGAAAATGTCAAAATACAGTATCATACTTTTTTAGCGTATTTGGTCTTAGAATTTCATGCTCTGTCCAAATTTATCATAAAGATTTAGGGTTTCCATTTAAAAAAATTATCGCAAACGTCATAACTCAAAAACAAAAGATAATCTAAAGGTAACAATTACAGTAAAATACGTCTTATTTAAAATAAAAATTGACGTGTTTCGGGATTTCTTTCAAAAACATTTGATAAAAGTTCTATTTAGATGGTTCCATACTTTACACTCCCACTGTATATCCAACATGTGTTTCCACTACCTATACGTTCAACATCTTATTTTCACTACTTATATACCTCCAAAGGTATTTCAACTACCAATTGAATTTTTTATAACTCAATAAAAATAGCTTGCTTTCACTTCTAAGGTTGGCTATATTTTAGTAGCTATAAATAGGGTTCTAAATGAAAAGATTTGTTTTCATACAAAATTTGTTTTTGTTATATAAAAACCATACGAAGCTGTTGGTTTTCCAGTCACTTTATTATTTTTTTTTTCAGTTCTGAGAAAGCCTTTTTTAAATAACAGTAAAAACACAGCAGATGAATATATTAATGGAAAATGACACAACGACGATTATTCAAAGATGAGACCACTCAAATATAAAAACAATAGTGTCGTCCTTTAACTGCAGCAATTATTGGAATTCCAATGATGAAAAAAAAAACAATAATTTAGGTAAAAAACCATACGAAGCTGTTGGTTTTTAATCACTTTTTTTGATTTTTCAGTTTGAGAAAGTCTTTTTTCAAATAATAGTAAAAACACAGTTTTGTATAGCTGCAATGTTAAACTGAAAATTCAAACAATAAATGCATTGATAATGAGATGCGAGGAGTAATAAAGTAGTAAGGAACGCAAAAAGCAAAGCTTGTTTTTCACAGGGGTCGAAGTTGATTTTTAAATGAAATAATAGGTTTCTGCATAGTGAACAGCCGAACCGAAAGAAAGTAATAGAAACAAAAAGGTGTGCTATGTGCATGTAAAAGAAGCGTAGATTTCAATAAAGCTAGTCAGTGAAATTTGTGAGGAATCTAAAAGGTAAAGAAAGATAAAATAAAATAACGGTACATTGCAAAAGAGCAATTTGAGAAAGCAGGCAGCAGGACATGAAAGAGCAATTTGAGAAAGCAGACAGCAGGACAAGAAAGAAGCAAGTGAGAAGGAATGAACTCTAATTAATCAGTGCATTTAAAGTTAGTGAAAAAGCAGAGTAATTAATAAAATGTGTTAGTGTGTGTGGCGCAAATATCCAAATGTTAATTTATTTTTCAAAATCACGACAAAATAATTTCTGTTACTTATCAATATTACAATCCTTACGTATTACACTAAAACGCTTACCAGCTCAAAACTTGAAAGTTACACCCACAAAATAGTGAGAGAGAAAACTTTACTAATTTGCGTACACACTTCAAAGTGGAATACACGCTGGTAATACTGTCATACCAGCTATACATTTACACCAAGGTTTATTGGGGTAGTTTTATAATTATAATAATTGTAGAAAATATAAAATTAGACAAAGAAACTGCAATGTCTGTAGAACGAAAGCAAGACGTTTCAGAGCAGTGTTAAGTTTCAAAACCAGTATTATTGACAATTATGCACAGTGGTATAACAGCCATACCAGAGAGCGTTAAAGGGTTAAAAGTGTGGAACCCAATATACAGTGGGAGTGTAAAGTCTGGAACTACCGAAATAACACTTTTATCAAATGTTTTTGCAAGAAATCCTCGAACACGTTAATTTTTATGTAAAAAAACACATATTTTACTGTAATTGTCACTTTTAGATTGTCTTTTGTTTTTGAGTTATGACGATTGCGTTAATTTTTTTAAATGGAAACCCAAATTTTTTATGATGAATTTGGACAGAGCATGAAATTCTAAGACCAAATACGCCAAAAAGAAGCAGGATACTGTATTTTGAAATTTTCGAGAAAATCGTACGATTACCACATCCCCTCAATACTAAAATTTCAATTCGTCCATTTTCACTCAAATATCGCACCATTATTTACTTAATTAAGAGCACACAACAAAAACAGATAAACAAACTATGAAAAACTGTTATAATTTTAGGGCTAACTCATTGTTTCATGGCTACTTGATTTTATTCTAAATGAAAAGATGTTTTCATACAAAATTGTTTTTGTTATATAAAAACCATACGAAGCTGTTTGTTTTTCAATCACTTTGTTTTTTTCAGTTCTGAGAAAGCCTTTTTTAAGACAGTAGAAACACAGCATATGAATACATATACTAATGAACAATGACGTTTATGAAAAGTTGAAAGCCCTCAAATAGAAAAAAGATAGTTGTTATTTATCTGTAGTAATTACTTGAATGCCAATAATGGAACAAAACGATGATATGGCTTGTTCATGGAAAAAGCTGGTTCTTTAGTTGACAATAGTATATTACTCTGCAAGTTCAGAAAAACCACTTTTCTAACGTGTTGAGTATACTATTTGATCGCATCACATAAGAAATGTAAAATATAAAATTTTTACATACAAGTAACACTAACGCCCGTATTCATAGTCGTTCGCCAGCGGATTGCCGGCGACTCGCCAGAGTTTCGTTATGAATAGTATGTTGGCGGCACTGTACGTCTATGTCAAATTCGAGGTTAGCAGGTTAGATTTTGTGTCAGTTTCTGTCAAAACTGACTGAAAACCTAACCTGATCACCTCGAATTTGGCATAGACTTACAGTGTCACCAACAACACACTTCAGTATTGCCACACCGACCCATTAATCCAACAAACACAAAAGCTAGTAACCTCCGTCACTCGGTCAAGAAATAAACTAGTATTCATGTGGGTGCCTTCACACACAGGTATACCCGGAATTGAAAAAGCAGATAAGTACGCAAAAGAAGCGATATCATCCGCAGATGTTACTCACCTAAACAACGTGACCCCCTACGACATCAAAAACCATCACAAGGAATCATCAAGTCCAGAACTTACTGATAGAAGACACCAGGTTATACTCTCCAGGCTTAAAATTGGATGCCCCGCTTAAAATCAAATCAGCGAACGGCGAGGTCTGACTGTATGTCCAACATATAAAGTCTGTTTCAATTTCACATGACACCGAGTAGGCATTGAAATTAAGAACGTTTTTTAAAACAGTGTAGAAATAGTGGCAGTTTAAATGTTAGGTTATAAATGTTTGACACATCAGCTTTAGCTTTAAGTATTGAAAATGCAATATATATATTTTTGAGATTAATTATTAATAAGTATATACTTAAGCTTGCTAACCCATTTTTTCAACAATACTTTAATGTTGATCCAGAAGATACATTAATTACAAACATGTGAACCATTATCTAATAAACTAGCACCAGAATGTTATTACAGCACACAGAGGCAAGATACCAAGGAACTTATATTTGTAAAATGTTCTAAAAACTTATTCAACTACTTATCTACTTGTATTTGTATTTGGGCGAGATTTCGAGATGCGGAAGGTCCTTCAAATCTCTTGACACCGACTGCTAGGGTCATATGGCCAAACCCCACTAGAATTTTGCCGAAAAATACAAAATGCAAAATATAACAATACAAAATGTAAAATATAACATTCTAAATTGAAGCGAAAACGAACAATAAGTAAAAAATCATTGAAGAAACAAAAAACCCAACTGCGGAAATGTTAATTGTAATCAACAAGAACCAAACAAGATTAACTAAATCATTATAAAAACAAAATTATTAAAATTACTAAATTATTATACATACTATATACAGTGCTCATTACTCGGAATCTGAGTCAGAGTCGTTTTCATCAGAATCATGTGGCGTTTCTGATTGTCCTACAGTTGGGGATGATAGAAGTTGTACCTAGTATTTAACATTCGTTTTTACTCAGATTCAGAGCCCGCAATTTCGGATTCACTGTCCGAATCTCCAAGAGAAATTATAATAGAAGGAAAGTTTTGAATACTGCTGCATCCCATGTATCTGGTCCAATCGTCGCGAATTAGTTTTTCACAGTGTTGTATGCTTTTGGTCCAAAAGTCAGCGGAACACATAGAAATTGATTCGCGCCATAATTTCTCTGCTTCTCCTTTTGATGATGCGCGAGAAGTTACATGCTTGTTGTAATAATTCTTACATAATCCCCCTGCCAGCTCAATGGGATTGTATTGGCAGTGATACGGGGGCAATCTAATAACTCTATAACCACTGTAAAATGTCGTCTACCACATAGTTTTTTTTGTTCGGCAGTCGAGGTCGTATTAATTTCCACAGTTGTTTTTTCGTCAGTTTGTTGTCAAAAGTTACGTCGTGCTGTATCAACCAATCCTGTAATTGTTTTTTCTTACTTGAAATAGTAGGTTTCTTATCTAAAAGAACTGAGTGGTAAGGAGTAAGGAGCGTTATCCATAATGATAACAAAATTTTTGTTTAATTTAGACAATACGGAAATTAGCTGATTCTGTACCCATTTTGTAAAAATGTCAGAATTCATGGTTTTATGATAGTCCCGGTCGTTATTGCTAGAATCCAGTAGTAATTCACAACCTTCTAAAAATCCATTAGACCATCCCGCATGCAAAATTGTGTACCGTTTTCCTTCTTGGCGAGTTTGACTTGGATTTCCTTTTCTGCAATCATCATTTACCCAACGTTTTCTAGAACTCCCGTTTTTATATATCCACGTCTCATCTAAGTACACAAAACATACGTTATCACTAGAATCTATCATTTGAAGGTACTGCCTCAAGAAGGAAATCTTTTTAGCGACAACGTGTTGCTGTTCACATATTTTTCGTGAATTCACGATTTTAAATTTATAGCCCATGCTTTTGATTCTCCTCCACAATGTAGTACGAGATCCATTGTACTGTAGTTCCTCTTTCGCATAATTTAATAGATCTTGCACAGTAAAGTACTCATTTTTTTCATGAAAATTCCAAATTTTTGATTGTAGGTCTTCTTTAAACGTGAAATTCCAAAATGTTGTGTTTTTTGAATTATTTCCCGTCTTAGTTGTAGCCAAATTGGGTTCATCTTGCATAATTTTGCACACCTCTGCTCTGGATACCTATCAGCAAAATAATAAAAATCTCCGTAGAATTGTTATGAATACTTACTGAAAAAATCTCTGCTACAGCGTTTATTATTTCACTTTTTGTAAGTGTACGGCCATTTTTTTCGGTCGATGTATGAAAGCATTTGTAAACTGCTACTTTGGTGTCTTTATAAATCTTTTTTGGCATTTTGACAAAAGGCAAATTGTCAGAATGACTTTAAGGTGTCAGTCGCTCAGTACACTCTAAAAAATTTCAATTCAAGATTTACTCGATGTCATGTGAAATTAAAACGGACTTTATTTCCACTGCCTGTATGTCCCAACATCTATTTTTACTGCGTGTATGTCCAACATGTACTTCAACTACCTATCTATATATGTATATCCAACGGCTATTACGACTACCCACCTATCTCCCAACAGTATTTCAACTAACATTTGAATTTTTTAAAACTCAATAAAAATAGCTTGTTTTTACTTCTAAGGTTGGTCATATTTTAGTAGCTATAAATAGGGTTCTAAATGAAAAGATTTGTTTTCATGCAAAATTGTTTTTGTTATATAAAAACCATACGAAGTTGTTGGTTTCTTAATCACTTTTTTTTCAGTTCTGAAAGCCTTTTTTTAAGCAGCAGTAAAAACACAGCATATGAATATACTAATAAACAATGACGTCAAACAGAAAGAAGATAGTGTCATTTATCTATAGTAATTACTTGAATGCCAATAATGAAACAAAACAATGATATGTCTTGTTCATGGAAAAAGCTGGTTCTTTAGTTGACAATAGTATATTACTCTACAAGTTGAGAAAAGTGGTGTTTTTCTGAACAGGTATGGTGTGTTTGAGTACGAGCGTTAGCAAGTACTTAAACGGTCATACAAGTTTAGAAAAACAACTTTTATAACGTGTTGTGTATACTATTTTATCGCATTTCATAAGAAATGTAAAATATTAAACTTTTACATACAAGTGACACTAACTGTCAAAACATAACCAAGATGGGCATAACTCATTCCTATGTACTAAAGCACAATAAGCAGCTCCAGTTGATGTTATGCGTTTGGCAGTACTGAAGTGTGTTGTTGGTGACACTGTAAGTCTATGTCAAACTCGAGGTTAGCAGGTTAGGTTTTGCGTCAATCTGTGTCAAAACTGACGCAAAACATAACCTATTAACCTCGAATTTGACATAGACTTACAGTGTCACCAACAACACACTTCAGTATTGCCAAACTGTCAGGCCATTTTTAATTACAATAGTTCCGTGACCATTTGGAGCCGTTTGGGTACCGAGTTGACGAGTTTGCCTGTATATAGGTTCCTTTTCAGTCATATTTTACAGTATAACCCCTCAGCTAATTGCATCTAAAATTCTAAAGTTGTCACGCACGCAACTCCGTACCGCTCTAATCTCTACGCCGTTGCAATTACAGCGGCAGTTTGTTTCTTCCCGTTTACTTCATTTTAAAACGAGGCCCTGCGAGTGCGATAGAGAGGTATTCGCCCCATCGCATTCTTTCCTATTCAGGCTGTCTCGCCTGCCATCGCCACGCGTGGTTTACTGCGTTCTCGCGCGTTTTACGCGGAAGTTGGCTTCGCTTCGCTTGGGAGTGAGTTGATTTCCGGCTGGGGTTTGAGGCGCTTGATCTGCGAGCCTTGGCTCTTGGTGGCCGCCGTGCCTTCGTGCAAGGCGTCTTATGTTTGTGCTTTTACAGCTTGCCGCTGTTTGTTAATTGTTAGAGACTTCTGATCGGGCTGTCAAAGCGAGAGGTGGTTTTGCTAGTGGAGTGAGCTGTGGTGCCTTGTGTCAGGATAACCGCCAGTTTTGCATAATTTCGTCGGGCCGTGAAGAGGCCATTCTCCCAAACTGGGGATTAATATCGCAGAGCTGTACAAGTCTTCGCCACGCTGGTGGAATATCTGCAGGTGCCGTTCGACTCCCACGCCTTCGCCTGTACGTCCGTTGCATTGGACAAGCCGCTAGCCGCCGTGACGCCATAGCTCGGCGGGCCCAATCAGGTAGCATGTGTAATTTAGCATTAATAATTAACCTGTGTAATTTAGCATTAATAATTAAACTCTTGTAACAGTAATTGCTATAAACGCAGTATCGCTTGACCGACGACATTAATATCCAAATTCAATAATCTGCCTACCAAGGCCTGTTGTATAACTACATTCATTCATCTGCCTACCAAGGCCTGTTCTATAACAAAATTCATAACTGCCTACCAGAGCCTGTTGTATAACTAAATTCATTCAGTCGATCGCGCTTAATTGTGCGTTATTTGTGAGAGCATTCAAGAATCGCTAAGGTCGCGGTGAACTGAGTTCATGTGATCATTTAATTATAGTTAACACACGTCACAGGTAAGTTGGCGACGCTTGCCGCTGCTGAAGGTCATGAGGCTACTACTATGTTCCTTTCCAGTTGAGTTCTGGATTTTGGCCAAGGTGCAAAGTTAGAAGGTAGGCGCATTTGATTTCCCGGTTTTCTCTGGGTCTATCCTTGTATCTTCGTTTATGTCAATGAAACCGGGTGGCGCGCTATTAAATTTGATCGATGTTTACCGCCCCTTTGGCCGTTGCTCGTAGGTAATCTCGTGAAGGACCCTCCCTCGCTCCACTGATGTTTAGTCGGCATATCTTGTTGCGGGTTGGGCAGCGGCCCTAGGTGAGTGTTCGTCCCGATTATGTGAAATATCGTCCGCGCCGGCCGTTTAGTTTTTGTATGAGCCGGAGCGGTGTCGTAAAAATCGTTTTAGACCGTAACAAAACGTAAAACGAATCGCCGTTGCTAGGCAGAATAGTGTTGCTAACGATAAAAGTACCACATTTCTTATCTTATTTTGAATGAAGAAATGTAGTACACTTTCCAATGAAATACGATAAAATACTTTTCTGAAAATACCGTTGTTTTACAACTCGAACTAATTTATAGTTATTTAAACTTATTTTCCTAAAGCAAAATAAGTAGATACATTTCATATTTTAGAAGTGTGGAAACCAATATACAGTCAGACCTCGTCGTTAGCGGGGGTTACGTTCCAGAAGAATGCCGCGAAGCGCAAAACCGCGATGCGCAAGTAAACACATAAATGATAAAAAAGGGGTAAGGTTCCATAAACTAATTTATTTACACTATGCAACTTCAAAAAATTCAAAAATACATAAACGTGCGTATACAAACATGCAAATACGTACATTTTCAAAACATATGCAAATACGTACATTTTCAAAACATAAAATATAAAGCAAAAAACACTAAAACAAAACACATTAAAAAAGCATAAAACTGCAACAAACAAATCAAGTTATAATTTTACAATTTATTTCAGGTCCGATTTCGTAATAAGAGATTCAAAGAAATGGGCTCGATAAGTGTGTTTACAAGTTCGTGATAAATAATGTTATTTACGTGTTCATGACAAACCCCATACGTCTGCTTTATTTACTTACGGCCGGTCTTATAAAGGCCACTAACCTGACGTTAACTTTAAATCGCTGTTAAAATAAACAAAAGCTCATCAAAACGTTGGCGCCTATGACATATTATTCATTAGTAAACAAATTTTTATGCGCTTGTTTATTTTAACAGCGAATTAAAGTTAACGTCAGATTAGTGGCCTTCATAAGACCGGCCGTTAGTGTGTGAAAGTTGAAACAATTAACGTTGGCAATTCCATCCGCAAACGGCAAAGCAAATATCCGCGAACGGCAAATAAAAGGAAGCACAAAGATGCCCCGCTTAAAATCAAATTAGCGAAACGGTAAAGCCGCGAACGGCGAGGTCTGACTGTATGTCCAACATGTATTTCTACTGCCTGTATGACCCAACATCTATTTTCACTGCGTGTATGTCCAACATGTACTTCAACTACCTATCTATATTTGTATATCCAACGGCTATTACGACTACCCACCTACCTCCAACGGTATTTCAACTACCAATTGAATTTTTTAAAACTCAATAAAGATTGCTTGTTTTTACTTCTAAGGTTGGTCATATTTTAGTAGCTATAAATAGGGTTCTAAATGAAAAGATGGTTTCATACAAAATTGTTTGTTATATAAAAACCATACGAAGCTGTTTGTTTTTTAATCACTTTGTTTTTTTCAGTTCTGAGAAAGCCTTTTTTAAGACAGTAGAAACACAGCATATGAATACATATACTAATGAACAATGACGTTTATGAAAAGTTGAAAGCCCTCAAATAGAAAAAATATAGTTATCATTTATCTGTAGTAATTACTTAAATGCCAATAATGGAACAAAACGATGATATGGCTTGCTCATGGAAAAAGCTGGTTCTTTAGTTGACAATAGTATATTACTCTACAAGTTCAGAAAAACCACTTTTCTAACGTGTTGAGTATACTATTTGATCGCATCTCATAAGAAATGTAAAATATACAATTTTTACATACAAGTAACACTAACTGTCAAAACATAACCAAGATGAGCATAGTTCTTTCCTATGTACGAAAGCACAATAAGCAGCTCCAGTTGATGTGCGTTTGGCAGTACTAAAGTGTGTTGTTGGTCACACTGTAAGTCTATGTCAAATTCGAGGTTAGTAGGTTAGGTTTTGCGTCAATCTGTGTCAAAACTGAAGTAAAACCTAACCTACTAACCTCGAATTTGGCATAGACTTACAGTGTCACCAACAACACACTTCAGTATTGCCACACCGACCCATTAATCCAACAAACACAAAAGCTAGTAACCTCAGTCACTCGGTCAAGAAAGAAACTAGTATTCATGTGGGTGCCTTCACACACAGGTATACCCGGAATTGAAAAAGCAGATAAGTACGCAAAAGAAGCGATATCATCCGCAGATGTTACTCACCTAAACAACGTGACCCCCTACGACATAAAAAACCATCACAAGGAATCATCAAGTCCAGAACTTACTGATAGAGGACACCAGGTTATACTCTCCACGCTTAAAATTGGATGCCCCGCTTAAAATCAAATCAGCGAACCGCAAAGCCGCGAACGGCGAGGTCTGACTGTATGTCCAACATGTATTTCCACTGCCTGTATGTCCCAACATCTATTTTCACTGCGTGTATGTCCAACATGTACTTCAACTACATATCTATATATGTATATCCAACGGCTATTACGACTACCCACCTATCTCCCAACAGTATTTCAACTACCAATTGAATTTTTTTAAACTCAATAAAAATAGCTTGTTTTTACTTCTAAGGTTGGCCATATTTTAGTAGCTATAAATAGGGTTCGAGATGAAAAGATTTGTTTTTATGCAAAATTGTTTTTGTTATATAAAAACCATACGAAGCTGTTGGTTTTTTAATCACTTTTTTCAGTTCTGAAAGCCTTTTTTTAAGTAACAGTAAAAACACAGCATATGAATATACTAATAAACAATGACGTCAAACAGAAAGAAGATAGTGTCATTTATCTGTAGTAATTACTTGAATGCCAATAATGAAACAAACAATGATATGGCTTGTTCATGGAAAAAGCTGGTTCTTTAGTTGACAATAGTATATTATTCTACAAGTTGAGAAAAGTGGTGTTTTTCTGAACAGGTATGGTGTGTTTGAGTACGAGCGTTAGCAAGTACTTAAGCAGCCATACAAGTTTAGAAAAACAACTTTCATAACGTGTTGGGTATACTATTTTATCGCATTTCATAAGAAATGTAAAATATTAAACTTTTAGATACAAGTGACACTAACTGTCAAAACATAACCAAGATGGGCATAACTCATTCCTATGTACTAAAGCACAATAAGCAGCTCCAGTTGATGTTATGCGTTTGGCAGTACTGAAGTGTGTTGTTGGTGACACTGTAAGTCTATGTCAAATTCGAGGTTAGCAGGTTAGGTTTTGCGTCAATCTGTGTCAAAACTGACGCAAAACATAACCTATTAACCTCGAATTTGACATAGACATAAATTTTATCGATGTTTACCGCCCCTTTGGCCGTTGCTCGTAGGTAATCTCGTGAAGGACCCTCCCTCGCCCCACTGATGTTTAGTCGGCATATCTTGTTGCGGGTTGGGCAGCGGCCCTAGGTGAATGTTCGTCCCGATTATGTAAAATATCGTCCGCGCCGGCCGCTTAGTTTTTGTATGAGCCGGAGCGGTGTCGTAAAAATCGTTTTAGACCGTAACAACACGTAAAACGAATCGCCGTTGCTAGGCAGAATAGTGTTGCTAACGATAAAAGTACCACATTTCTTATCTTATTTTGAATGAAGAAATGTAGTACACTTTCCAATGAAATACGATAAAATACTTTTCTGAAAATACCGTTGTTTTACAACTCGAACTAATTTATAGTTATTTAAACTTATTTTCCTAAAGCAAAATAAGTAGATACATTTCATATTTTAGAAGTGTGGAAACCAATATACAGTCAGACCTAGCCGTTAGCGAGGGTTACGTTCCAGAAGAATGCCGCGAAGTGCAAAACCGCGATGCGCAAGTAAACACATAAATGATAAATAAAGGTTCCATAAACAACTGTAAGTCTATGTCAAATTCGAGGTTAGAAGGTTAGGGTTTGCGTCAATCTGTGTCAAAACTGAAGCAAAACCTAACCTACTAACCTCGAATTTGGCATAGACTTACAGTGTCACCAACAACACACTTCAGTATTGCCAAACGTAAAACAAATCGCCGTTGCTAGGCAGAAAAGTGTTGCTAATTATAAAAGTACCACATTTCTTATCGATTTTGAATAAAGAAATGTAGTACAGCGTTTCGTTCCGATCTTCGTTCGAGACGGTCGATTTTCTGTGTGTGCCGAGTGAAAACAATAGTCATCTATATATAGTGCGAGAGTTAACCGAGATATCAGGACAGCTGTCCAGCCAGTCCCAGGTAATCCTTATCGGACCACTTTACACTTCCAAAATAATAAATCCAGACAACATAAATAAAAACCAACTAAACCTAACCCCAACTCAAAGCGAAAAACCAAACAATCAAGCTACCTTCTCATCAGTCACCAAATCACAACACTCCATGTTGCAAAAGACCAAGCCATAATTATAGATACAATTGACGGAATACCGCAAACAGATTACATTAAAGCCATATTCTGGTTGTTATCTACTAATTTAGTGAACAGGTCCTTGAAAGTGGCCCATTCCTCATAATTTCCCTCGTATATGGGGATTTTGACTTGAGGAAGCGAGATGGCTGCTGCTTGCTCGTTCCTTGTCGGTGCTTGCAATAAAATAATTAAATTTCTATACCTGTCTTCCAACGTAGTATATTCAGGACTGAAGTGCATTTGTTCTGAAGCCATGTCGTTTGACATAACTTCTTCGTCCATCTCGACCACACGATCCCATTTTTCTCTTAATTCCCTTGTCGTGATGGCGGGCCTCCCTAATTCTTGTGTTAGTTCGGCGTCGTCCATCGCTTGCTTAAAATTCTGAATCCGAATCTGCAGTTTTCGGATACGAACCTTTTGCTCGGGGTTGGCCACCTTTCCTCTTGATTCCTGCTTACGGAGGGGTTGGAAATTTCCGTTGATTTTGAACAGCTCTGCAAGTAACTTTTTGCTTCGCCGTATATGGCTTTAATTTGATCGTAATACCCTGTTGTAAAATAATTATGAGTTGAAATACTTAGCTGCCCCATTTCTGCATGATTTTTAGTTGCAGTGTTCCAAAGTTCGTCCAGCGTTTTGTTGCGACTGGCGATGTAGGCTTCGTTTTTTCGGCTGGCAGGGTCCTTTTTGCCGTTAGATAATACTTGTTTTATCTTCTGCTCGAGCTCTTCTTGGGCGACAGCTAATTTGTTGAATTCCTCCATGTTGTTAGCCATTTTTTGGGACCTGGGTGGTTGGCAGATGTTGTCTTCTTCTCGGGATGCTGGTGACCCTTGGGATGTGTTTGTTCTTTAGTTGGAGACAGATCCGGCTCGAAGGACCATGAACAGAATTGCCTGGAGGCTGGATCAGGATTCCGTTGCTTTGCGCTGGTTCTATTCCTTAAGCACATAAACGAGACTGCGTTTATGTTTTAAACCAATGTAGTCAATGGTACTTAAAAGGGACGACAGTAAACTACCCTCGGAGACGCAGCCTCACGTCTCGATAATATTATGGCTTGGCATCAGGGTAGCGACGTAGTGAATGAATCAGACATTAAATGCAGATTGTTTTATTACGAAAATAAACGTTCTATTTATACAAAACAAGAATGCTTAACTAAGTAACATATCAAAGTTCAGAATAGTGTAGTTTACTGGAACGCGTTTAAAGGTACGAAAACAGCAATTCAGCACAGTAAGCTTTTTATAGTTTCGTATGTGTTACTACGATAGCAGCAGTGGACTGTAATTTTGATTTAATCGAGAGCTACCAAATTATTTATGGCGAGGGTACGCGCAACAATTAGGAAGTGTATTGCCACCTACCTTTAACTACGGCTCCTTCTCTCGTGTCCAGCCTGCAGTCGCGGCAAGCGTTACTTGTAGATGGACTTCTCGAAGATCCTTTGCACATACATTCTTTATTTAGCGGACAGTTTTACATGCACAAGAATAACATTAAGAACGCGATATTGGGCAGGCAGCTCAACTTTCCTATCTTTAACGCGACCCTCGCTCTTACCAAAAAACTAATTGCAACGTCTGGAGGCCTAAACATCCTCCCCCACCTTGGAGCGACCAGGTCCAACAAACAACAACACAACTAATCTAATTAACAACAATACAACAAGAAGACGTTTCTCCAAGCTCAATACCAATCCTATCGAAACAAGGAGGAAACGCAACAACAATAAATTCTACTCAATCGGCAACGGAGATAACTTTACCACTGCACGCGTAAAGATGCCACGAGCCGTTTTTACTTCCGCTACGCGGACTACACCATCCGGTCCAGGAAACGTTCTCGTAACTCGGCCTAATCGCCATTGCAAAGGAGGGATATTGTCCTCCCGAATGAGAACCAACGTGCCCTCTTTCATATTCGGACACCCTTTCGTCCATTGGTGACGCTGTTGCAGTGTACACAAGTAGTTCTTGTGCCACTGATTCCAAAAGGAGCGGTAAATTTGTTGAACGAGCTTCCATCGACGAAGGCAAGTAATGTTCTCTATAGGACTGTCTGGCTCTATCATGGTTACAGAGGGTTCCAGTAGAAGAAAATGGCCAGGTGTCAGCGCCTCCAAATCATTCGGGTCGCTACTCATCGGTGTCAAAGGCCGAGAATTCAACACTGCCTCCACTTGCACCAGAATAGTGTAGAACTCTTCGTAGGTCAGAATTTGGTTACCCATGACCCGGGCTAGCAAGTTCTTTACACTCTTAATTCCTGCCTCCCAAATTCCACCGAAATGGGGGCTGGAGGGGGGATTTAAGTGCCAAGCAATGCCTTTGTCTGCCAACTCTTGCGACATGGTCTGATTGTACGCATCAGACGTGACTATCTGCTTCCACTCGGCCAACTTGCGTTTAGCGCCGACAAAGTTGGTGCCGCAATCACTATAAACTTTCTTGACGGTTCCACGGCGAGCCATGAATCTTCGAAAGGCACCTAGAAAAGCTTCTGTCGTCAAATCCGACACCAGTTCCACATGAACAGCGCGAGTCGAGAAGCAGACAAACAGACAAACGTAGGCCTTTAAGATCCTTGCCTTTCTCAATCGTCCCATCGTTATCTCGAAAGGTCCTCCATAATCCACGTCTGTTACCAAGAACGCTTTGACTGCCTGGAGCCGAGCAGCCGGTAAATCTCCCATCATTGGTTGGATGGGCGGTGGTTGAGTTCGAAAATAAGTCAAGCATTTTGCGAGACGCTTGCGAATGGCGTCCCGACCAGCCAAAATCCAAAACTGGGCCTGTATAATGCAGTGCAAGTTTTGAGGACCAGCATGCATGTAACTGTGGTGATAGTAGTCTATTACCAAGTTTGTAAAGGGGTGTGATTTTGGTAAAATCTTGGGGTGTTTCCTTTCAAAATTAATGGAGGAGTGACGAAGCCGCCCTCCAACACGTATAATTCCTTCAGAGTCAAGGAACGGGTTCAACCTCCGCAAACGATGTGAAGGGTGACGACCAGCTTGTAGCCGGTTAATATACTCCGAGAACTCATCCCATTGCACCTTCTTTACGCAAATCTGAAGTGAACGACTAAGTTCTTCAGCAGTTAAAGGTCCAGTAGTTCGGTTACCACGGGACCTTAAATTACCAATATACCGTAGCATCCATGCGACGATGCGTTTTAATTCAAATAAAGACGAAACCCTTGAAATAGCCCTATCGATTATGCTATTCTTTTCGAGCTCCTGGCTAGCGTCACAAAGCAACGTCAATATTCGAGCTTCGGGTTCGGATTCTGGGTGCTTCTGCCTCAGTTCGGGAAGAGAAGGCCAATTGTCCCTGGATTGTTTCAGCCAGTCTGGACCATAAATCCACAGTGGATGCGCTAATAGCTCTTGAGGAAATAAACCACGGGAAGCACAATCGGCTGGATTTAGAGCAGAAGGCACATAGTAAAAATGAGATGGAGCAACGATCGAATGAATTTGACTCACGCGATTCGCCACATAAATCTTCCAACGGTTGGGTTGTGATTGAATCCATCGCAATGCCACGAGCGAGTCAGTCCAAATATTCACGTTCGATATGGTACACTGCCCCTCCAAAAGTGACCTTACATAATTCAAAAGTTTGGCTGCCAACAGTGCCCCACAAAGTTCGAGCCTAGGTAACGTTACCTTCTTGAGAGGGGCAACTTTGGATTTGGCTATGACCAGAGATAAATATACAACCCCATTTGGCTGTGTTGCTCGTAGAAAAACAACAGCGGCGAAACCTTTCTCCGAGCTGTCTGAAAAGGTATGTAGTTGGAGGTCAATAGCCTTATCCACTCGCAGATTACGTGACAACTTGAAACCAACTAATAGTGGAAGCTCAGTTCGAAATCTGGACCACTGGTGGCAAACATTCTCCGGCGGCTGATCATCCCATTTTAAGCCCAACTGCCATAAGTATTGCATTAACCATTTTCCAAAAAATGTAATTGGGCTCAGAAATCCCATAGGGTCGTACAACCGTGCAATGTCCGCAAGAATTGATCTCTTGGTGATTGGCTGATGAAGAGAATCCACCTGGTACGAAAAACTATCCGTCATTGGCATCCACACTAAACCAAGAATTTTGGCTGATGAAGAGAATCCACCTGGTACGAAAAACTATCCGTCATTGGCATCCACACTAAACCAAGAATTTTTGCGGCTGGTTCCTCGGTGCTACCGAACGACAATGATTCTAAGGGCATAGCACAATCTTCCGGAACCAACAGATCCAACAGTGGTTTTACATTCGTCATCCATTTTTTGAGCACAAACCCCCCATTTCGCAACAAAGTGACCAATTCCTTCTGCAAGTTCAAGGCATCATCAATGGACTGCACAGAAGCAGCTATATCATCCATATAGGTGTTAAATCGTATGGCATGCGCAGCCTTGGGAAACTCAGCTCCTTCTTCCTCCACGAGTTGATGCAAAGTTCTGATGGCTAAGAATGGTGACGAAGACACTCCATACGTCACGGTAGTTAGGCAAAACTCCCGCAACGACAACTCAGGTGACGATCTCCAAAATATTCGCTGAAAATCCCAATGCTTCTTTGCAACTTGAATATTACGATACATCTGCTTGATGTCAGCGACTACAACGAATTCATGAAGTCGAAAACGAAACAAGATGTCAACAATGTTTGATTGTAATTTAGGTCCAATATGTAGGATTTGATTTAGGGATGACCCACCTTTACCTTTCATCGAGGCATCCAACACCACACGAAATTTACTCACTAATGAATCCCTTCGAAAAATACAATGATGTGGGATGTGATAAGCAGAGCCACCTTCCGACTGAAGAGGATTTGCTTCAACCATATGCCCCTGCAGCAAGTAATCCTCCATAAATGCCGTGTACTGATCCTTGAGACCACTATTTTCTGCAATTCGCTTTTCTAGCATTTGGAATCGCTTGAGTGCTAAGGCCCTACTATCACCAATGTTGGCGGGCGAAGCTCGAAATGGTAGTTCTACAATAAATCGACCATCAAGCTGTCGAGACACTGTTTTACGAAAATGATCCTCACATTCTTTCTCCTCTTCACTGAGATCCGACGATACTGAAGGAGGCTCTTCCAATTCCCAAAAACGCTGCACCATATTATCCAAAGGCGCTGCACCATATTATCCAAAGGCTCATCGAAATCTATCTTAGTGCATAGGGATAGCGATGCTGTAGCAGTTTGAGCCTACCTAGCAATTAAGCAATATCCCCATACGGTACCTACAGCACTGGGTGACCCTGGTGGCCCTGCGATGACAGGCCCGACTACTACCGAGCTATACCATTCCGCTCCGAGAAATATGTCGACCGGTTTTGACATAAAATATTCAGGATCAGCTAGCTGAATGCCTTCTATCTGGGACCAAACATGTTCTTCAAGGTTCATGGATGGACACCTAGCAATCGCTTCAATTACCAGCGCCTCTACGTTCAGGGAATCCTGTTCGGGACGTTTCAGTGCGCAACAAATAATTTCTTTGGCCACCGTGGATGCCGTTTGAGCGATACCAGAGTGGGCCGAGCCGGGAGATTCAAGCGCTGAGCAAACGATTTACTGATGAAGGTGCCCTCACTGCCGCAATCAATTACTACTCTGGCCAACTGTTCCGTACCATTGCTATCGAGGACATATACTTGAGCTGTGGCGAGAAGCACTGTACATCGAGGCTTTGTGAATGCCCGAAGAGACGAAACGGATGGTCTTGCGACCTGAGGTTCTAGCTGTGAACTACTATTCGATTGAAGGCGAGGTTTACTACCTTCCAATGTTTTAGAAATCGACTGATGAACCTTTTGGTCGGTACGAGTGTTCATATGCAGTAAGTTGTGATGTTTCGAATTACACTGCTCACAAGCTCTTGGCATAGGACATTGCCTGAGAAAGTGCCCTGGTTCTAAACAATTTAGGCACAACTTTAACGATTTGACTACTTCGAAACGATCACGATCAGTCTTTTGGCAAAATTGTGTACATTTTTGCAAGTTATGACGATTCTTGCACAATAGACATTGCCCTTGGGGTTGCGAGGCAACTAACAAAGAGGTACTACTTCCACGAAGTGACTTTGACCATTGAAAAGAACTCGATGAACTAGTGTTTGGCTTGGCCATCGATCTGCCTGTGCTAATAATTGAACTACTTGCCTCAACAATACGCGCTTCTTCATTTAACATGTTCACAAAATATGAAACTGTAGAATCGGCTGTAGCGATAATCAGTTTCTCCCATGTCTCCCTCAAGTGCTTGTTTAACTTCTTCGCTAGAATAAATAGTACTGGAACCGACCAACGATCAGTATCATGACCAATTGTTGTAAGTGCACCAATGCATTCGGTGACCGTGGTAGCTAAGGCTCGAATCGACTTTGCATCCCCTGTAGTGACCGAAGGTGCACCGAATAAAGTCTCTAAATAAGCATTTGAGAGCAGAGAACTGTCATTATAGCGCGCGTTTAATTGATCCCATGCAGTGGTATAAGCAGCTGCAGTTAACGGCAACGACGAAATAAGTTGAAGTGGCTCACCACCTAAACATCTCCGCAACTGCATGTGCTTGTAAACGTCAGGATACTGCGAATTCTGATGCACTGCTGCCGTAAATACTTCGTTAAAGTTTTGCCAGTCTTTAATATTACCGGAAAATATCGGTAAATCGAGTTTCGGAAGATTTATACTTGTCCCGGCGTGCGCTACTGGTGGGGCTGCGTTTAAAGAATTATCAGCGGGCCCTGGAAACGCGGCCAAAACAATTGCCTGGGCATTGTAATAAGCGCTTTCGAACTTCTGTATATCCTCTTGCAGATCCTGAGCTATACCTTGCTTGGCATTATAAGATGCTATTTTTAACATCGTCTCTTGATAAGTTTTAAGCAAAATATCCATTTCCTTATCCATAACTTGTAAACGGTTCTTTAACTTAACGTTCGTGATGTCCTTTTCTAAATCCACGGCAACCTTTTCGAGGCGAATCACACGTTGCATCGTGGTTTCCGCAACGAATTTTAATTCATCAATTACCCCCATGATTGATTAGGCAAACGACAGTTACAAAGTGGCGAAAACAAATTGAAAAACCAATCCAAATTACCTATTTGAATTCCACTTAAAAATGACTCTAAGCGATTAATTTTATCTACGAGTCCGAATGCGCGGCCGAAATTTCGAAATGCCTGGCGTTACTCGATAAAACGGTCGCAAGAAATTGTTCTTGCAGCAATTTATTTGTGGACTTCGGCGACCAGTTTCAAATCGACAAATTATTAACGTTAATTACAAATAACACAGCTTCAACGCCTATCAAACAACCTTACAAATTCTTATCTCTAGTATCAACGAAAATTGTCTCGAAATTTGGATTACACCAAACGACAAAGATACTTTTTGACACAATCGTCGGCGAACATATGCGCTGAACACTGCCCGCGATAACGAAGCGGGCGTACCTACGCCAACTAAAACTTGAATCTAGCTTATACAACAAACTTTTCAAACAACAAATCCGACGATCGAAAGGACCAATGTTACTACGATAGCAGCAGTGGACTGTAATTTTGATTTAATCGAGAGCTACCAAATTATTTATGGCGAGGGTACGCGCAACAATTAGGAAGTGTATTGCCACCTACCTTTAACTACGGCTCCTTCTCTCGTGTCCAGCCTGCAGTCGCGGCAAGCGTTACTTGTAGATGGACTTCTCGAAGATCTTTTATACATACATTCTTTATTTAGCGGACAGTTTTACATACACAAGAATAACATTAAGAACGCGACAGCGCCGACAATATTTCACGCGACGCGCTAGAGCTCAGGATCACGCTACGGTCGCGATTGTTTTTCGACTTCTAACGCTGCCTTCGATATTGGGCAGGCAGCTCAACTTTCCTATCTTTAACGCGACCCTCGCTCTTACCAAAAAACTAATTGCAACGCCTGGAGGCCTAAACAGTATGTGTTTGCCAGACAGAGCGGTAAACTTGGGTTCACTAGGTTGCGTACTGCGTGAAATGCCAAGTTGCAGTTTGCTGCGGTTTTTAAACTCAATGCTTGCGAAACAAGATTAGTTTGTTAATATTTCGTAAATAGGAACTGAAATTTGCCTGTTTTAATTCAAGATTAAAACAGATCTAAATTAAATATAAACTGGCGAAATTATGAAGTAAAACTGGAGGTTAAAACTGCTTGTTTATGGAATCAGAATTACATTTAGAACTTCTGACTGGATTTCGTAAATTTTGTTATTAAAATGTATGAGTGTTTAAATCAAGTTTAAACAACAAGACCACTACCCGATTCACACAGCAAATATTGTTAATAGCTGGTTTACAAATAATAACATAGAAGTTTTACCTTGGCCAGCTAATAACCCGGATTTAAATCCTATCGAAAACCTTTGGGGTTTAATCGTTAAGAAAATATATCGTGCTAACTTTCAACCTCAAAATTCTGCGAACTGTGGAACATCATTCAAGAAACATGGGAAGAAATAAGCCGTAAGGAAGATTTCATAAATTCACTTGTAAACTCAATGCCACGTAGACTCCAACAAGTAATTGTTAAAAACGGTTCTACAATAAAATATTAAATATTCGTAATTGTGTTGCTTTTTCTTATGCTTATATTTTTAATAATAAATTATGTAGTCACCTATGGAAATTAATTTAGAGCCAGTTTCACACGTTATTAAAACGCAAAAAGTAGTCGCAAGACGTGTCCCAGTTTTATTCCCCACCGCGCGGACGACGCCGACGCGCTTGCGCACAGCTCACCATATACATTGAAGAGTTGGTTGTCTGTCTCACTTCCTTCATAACCCCCCAACTCATAGCCGCTAGCAATATAGTAAGTAATATATATATGCCCATAACTCCCAAGGGACTTGTCAAATTATTCCTTCCTCAAACTCATGGTAACCATGCAACTACAAATACCGTCTTGGCAACCATACAATGAGACAATCATTGATGTTATATACAGATTGTCCGGATTGTATTCGGGACATGGGAAATTAATGAGTGCGACAGGGATAAACAGATAAAATAAGTAGGTATGACAGAGATAAAACATACCAAAATTTATCAATATACCAATGAACACTTTCAAAACTTTTCGTAGATGCTCATATTTTAAATATATAAATCCCTTAACTGGTAACGTGCCGTCTGTGAGACTGCAAGTAAATTTTAATCTCAAGGTTTCAGCAAAAGAGTACCGCTTTTCGGCGAATAATCTCACCTAATCTTTCTCCTCATGATGCCCCACCTATCGCACAATTATTGGTAAATTTGGGTAACTGACGCTGGAGATGTGTCTTATTTTTAGTTCAGTGCAGTCTGTGAGACGGAACGTTACGGTTTACGTGAGAATTTTTTGCCACTCGTAGGCATGGCAGGCCCTGTGAATTACAATATTTCTTTAAGTTTTTTTTTACAAATGCATTGTTTTACTTATTATTAATCGTAAAATAAATAAAATTACTTTTGATCAAATGTTTAAATTTTTTTTATCTTGGTCTGGTAAAAAGTACTTTGCCAATTTGTGTTCAAGTTGAAAATTATCTTATAATTTTTTCTTTACATTAAGTTTTCGGTTATTATTACTAAAAAATATGTGCCTAACAAACCTCTATATATATATTTAAAAAAATAATTAAAACAGTTTAATTTTTTTCGCTTAAAAGGTGTGCCAGTCTCACAGACTGCACGTTACCAGTTGTGCTCGAAACTTACACGTTACCAGTTAAGTGAGTTAAGGGTTTTAAGCTCAGCTGTCATTACGGCCGGTTTCATAATATCGACTTGAAGTCCACTTTAGCTAATGTCAACTTTAACTTTAAGCCAACTTTAAGTGCGTTTTAAGGCCGTGGTGTTTCATAAAAGTACATAATTAGACTTTAGATAAAGTGAGATTTGTTGAATGTAAAGGTTGTTGGCTAGAATGAAACAGGTTTGCAGCAAATTTCATAACTGTTTTGAAGTCATTTCCGTTGAGGTTAGGCTAACGTTTTTATACGATTTCAAATTTTTACGTTGTGCTGCACGGTTGTAGTTTGAATAATTATGGCTGAAAAACCACAGGCTACGAAAAATGCTCGCGGCAACAATTTCACAATTAGGCGGGCTACATTTGACCCCGACAATACTAATTTTTAAAAACGTGGAAAATAAAACCACAAATCTAATTCTACCAGCAGAGAAAGTTATTACACGTAAAATAATGAGAATCTTTTACTCTAATAATTCCTTGTTTGCTTTTTTTTTGTAGGAAGTGGCCTGGGAAAAAATAGCCAACCAGTTCAACTGTGTCCATCGTAGAGGTGGGGCGATTCATGAACGAATCGTTCATTTGAACGACTCCGACCAAAGAATCGTATGAATCGGTTCTTTCCTGTCTCGATTCGTCGTTCAATTGATTCGAAGTTACGTGTTGTACGACGCTGCGCAGCGTGATTTAAATCTGAATAAAGAATCGCGAATCCTATGAATCGGTTTCTTCTTGTCTCGGTTCGTCGTTTGTGTTAGATTTTGCTCGTACGAGGTACGATGCAATGTGCGATTCAAAAATTGAAACCCGAACGCGAACGGGACGAACTAAACGAAACTGAATCTTAAACTTGGTTGGTGCCACTGTTTTATCTTTTATAAGTAATACCTGCAACTGCAATGCAATTAAACTGATAACTGACCAAGCGGCAAGCGCATTTCAGCAAGGACAGCAAAGATAGTATGGAAGGTTCTTGATTCATAGCGTCTGGTTTCAAGAATACAAATGCGCTCGGTGCAAAATCTAAAATTCAGCGGGACCCAACCGAACGAAACTGAATCGTTCAAATGAACGAATCGAATGAATCGGTTCATGTTGATTGATTGAATTCGGTTCATGTTGATTGATTGAATCGTAAGAATCGACTCCTAAAAATTAATCGGATTGCCCACCTCTAGTCCATCGTATTCGAACTGTGGCACAGTTGAAGTCCAAGTACGATAACTTGAAAACGGCAGCTAGAAAGTACTATGCTGCCCACAAATCGTATTTGCATCGTACAGGAGGCGGTGCTGCAAAAGTCCCCGACAAAAAAGTATCATATATGACGTTATTCTAGAAATATTGTATATGAAAACTGTTGGGGCTGTAGAACTTCCTGTATCGCAGACTTGGAGGTGGTTTTTGAAGACGATAAAGATATACAAATGGGTGACGACATGGTATGTGGTGGTAGCCGATGTGCAGTTGAAAATGGGAACGATACTGCAAACGCTGTTTGCAAATAGAGGTGTGCAGAAAGTTCCTCAAAATGAAAAGTGGGAAACACACTCCGATGTTAAAAAGAAAAGAAATTGGAAAATTAAATAAAAGCATGTGAACTTTGAAAGAGGATTATTTAAAAAAGAAAATTTCTTTTTTGGAAAACGAAAGAAAGGCAATTAAAGTGGTTGCAGATGGACGAGGAGTAGGTGCCACGAAAAAAAGATGGAACTAATTTGCATAGAAATTGTCATTAAGAAGAGACAATTACAATTAGAATAGTTTAGCTATTTATTAGTTATTAATTTATGTAGTTTAATCAATTTATTACTGTTGTTTTTAATTAGGTTTAGTTTTATAAGTGTAAATAAATACTCAAGAAAACTTTGAATAATTAATTTTTTTCTATAGCACTTGTTAAAGTGTCCTTTTATCAACTCAAAACAAGAAGTCAAGTTTTACTTTAACAGCAAGGGTAGATAAAGTAGCACTTTAACATCAACGATAGATAATAGTTATTTACTATACAAGTGGGATAACAGTATCATTAATATACGTGTGTGTAAGTTACAAACGAGTGCGTAGCACGAGTTATGTCAGCACACAAGTTTATTAATGATGCATTATCACACATGTATTGTACAAAATTTTATCTACGACTGCCTAAAATTGAGAAAAGTGCATTAAGAGAAATGTCAGATCTGTCATTTTCAAAACTATTTTAGTAGGCAAATGTCATTATGTCATTCATTTGACACTATTTCAGTTACGTAATGAAGTCATTACACAACTCAGTTGCGTAATGAAACCATTACATAACTGAGTGGTGTAATGAGCTTCATTACGTAACTGAAATAGTGTCAAATGAGTGACGTAATGCGTTACTTATCCCACTGGAGTAGATAAAGTAATTTAATTTTCTAACTTGTTAAAATTAAATATGACACCTTTGTTTTATCGTAGCAACCCAATCTAGCTACTAACATTTTGAAATGTGATTGACTGCCCTTATTTTCTTTTGAAATTGTTCAAGTTCTTGCTATAGAAAAAAAATTGTATTATACACTCTTGAACCATTAACGTCTCGATATCTGGATATCGTAAATTTTTCAAGAACAAAATTCATTATCGGTACTCTTTATAATCCTAATCAAAAAGAATACAAATTATTTCTTGACGAATTTGAAAATTCTATTATTTCATGCATGTCTTATTCTGAACATATAATCTGTTTAGGTGATTTTAATATAGATTTTTTAAAACCGCACCACACCTCTACAGCATACATGCAAAATTTGCTTGAATATCTTGGTTTTTATCAAATTATTAATCAACCTACAAGGGTATCAAACATTTAAATATTCTCGGCCTTAGCAGAGAAAAACATACCGTTATACCAGAAAATCTGAAGGATCTTAACATGATTAATGATTACTTTGTAAATGGTATTCCCACTGTTAACAATAATGGACAGACAGTCCCTCTCGACATTTATAAAGAGACCACTTACAAAAATTTAAAATTTACCTTTTCTCCGGTTGATACCACAACTGTATTCCAATATTATGAATAAAATCAAATCAAATGCATTTGGTAATGATAATATTAATATAACATGTTAAAGCTGTGTTGTCCAGTTATAATTCCCTACGTCCCCATATTATTAACTCTTGTATTGTTAGTAATATTTTCCCCCAGAGTTGGAAACATGCAATCGTCATGCCACTTCCTAAAAATAAACAACTGAGCAAAATTAATGACCTACGTCCCATTAGTCTTCTTCCGACGTTGTCCAAACTATTTGAAAAAGTTATTCACTTTCAACTTAATCCTTTCATTAATAATAATAATAATGTTTTGCCTCCGATGCAATCTGGTTTTCGATCTGGCTATAGCTGTACTACAGCTTTGCTAAAAGTAACTGACGATATTTTAGGTGCCACTGACAAGGCAAGGTCACTGCACTTGTGTTGTTAGATTATAGCAAGGCATTTGACACAGTGATGAGTGAATCATGACACTCTTATCATGATTCTAAAATTCCTGGGGGTTGCTCATGTTGCTACCTCTTTAATCGCAAGCTATCTTTGTAATCGAACACAATCTGTCAGTTTGGACAATAATATGTCTAGATCACTATCAGTGAGTCAAGGAGTTCCACAGGGATCAATTCTGGGCCTCTTGTTGTTTTCAATATATACATCTGTGTTTATGCAACATGTTAAATTCTCAAAAATTCATGCAGATGATACTCAATTATACCCTTCATTTACCGCAGCAAACTGGAGGAATGCTGTTGATGAAATAAATTTGGATCTGCAGTATATCTATGATGTTTCCGTTAAACACTCACTTAAGATAAACCCCGACAAATCTGCCGCGTTACTGTTCGGCAATAAAAAAATCTGCCATAATTTAGTTAATATTGCTAACATTAATATTAATAATGTTAAAATTCCTTTCGTGACTAAAGCCAAAAGTCTAGGTTTAACGCTACACAATACTTTCCGTTATAGAGATCAAATATCCAAATATATTCTTCAGAGTTACCAACATCTTAGAAAGCTCTATCCTCATAGGTCATATTTAAACTGCGAAACTAAAAAGAAATTGTGCGAAGCTTTTGTTCTATCGCAATTTAATTATTGTGTTCCTGTTTATTACTTAACATTATCCGCCATTACCGCCCATAGAATTCAAAATATTCAAAATGCTTGCTTGAGATTTATATACGGCATTAGCAAATATGAGCGTATATCTTAGAAGCTAGTTGTTGCAGGTTGACTGACAATGCAAAATCGTAGAATACTGCAGGCCCAATGTCTTTTTCATCAAATTTTATCAAACAAGAAACCTCCTTATTTATACAATAAGATTACCTTTAGAACTGATGCTCATAATATTTCTACTAGATTTAGGGGCCAAATTTCACCACCTCTCCATAAAACAATCTTCTTCGAGCGGTCATTCTCGTTTCAGATATATGCAATGTATAACAGTTTACCTTCGAATCTTAAAGACTACAGTTCTAAATTATTTAAATCAAAATTGCATTTAGACCTTTTGCAAAATCCCAATATTGAACTTGTCTGGAGCCAGTTAAAACATAAAGTTCGAGCATTAAATACTTCACCAAATTTGAGCAATACGGTTTTAGATCATATTAGGCTAGCAGTAAACCAGTAAATCAAATTGATACTTACTTTTGGAATAAATGTATACAACACGTTATTGATATTGAAAATTGTTATTCTTGCAACGTAGAAGTTTCCCCATTAATAATAAATATTACTGACGAAAGCGATATTTCTGATTTTGCCGAATACAGTGACGACTAAAACCCGGATTTTTGGCAAAATGCCTCTTTCTTCTTTATAAAGGCACATGTATTATAATTAAATATAATTGTTTCATACAATTTCCAACCTTTTAAGCTATGGTTTATTTTGCCTATTTTGTCTAATTTAATAAATTTCATTAATGATGCCAATTTTACTACTTATTTGCTTACAGTTTTGTTTTAGAGCCTAATTTATACTTGTCTTAAATAAAATTTGCTTCTAGTGTAAATCCAACTTTATTTGCTGCTGCATGGTGTAAAATCAACTTTTAATTTTCTAACCTAAAACATAAACAAAGCCGTAAAATTCGACGCTTAAAACACAGTGTGGGTTTACCGATTATTTGAGTTTTTTATTTATTTTATTTGTTCCTCACTTGTAAACATCAATTTATCAAGTCACTGTATTCACCTTGAAAATGTTTCTTAACTGGCTAGCCAGTTATATTTTACAAGCGTGCTCATAGATAAATGATAGCGTGCAAAGCCAGAGTTGTCTTCCTTAGTATGTGTCATATTGATAAATTTAGTTGCTTGTCAGTTTGACATTTTGAATTAATGGTAAATTTCTAGTTATTTACAAGTGAGAAACAAATAAAATATTCAACAAAACACACCAGGTAACCATTTTTACTGGCTCAAGGATATGACAGGCTCGCCAGTCATCCCAATCCTATCGCCAGTAAAAACTGTTTTACCTGGCTTGTAATGTTAAATACTATAAAATGCCTAAAGTGGGTAAAACATATTTGTCAGAATTGTTAAGAAAATGGACTTACGGTATATCTTTTTATACAACTGATGGAAGTGTGGTGTTTTGCAAAGATTGTGAACATAAGGTAAAATTTAAATTACCCTAACCTGCAAATAATATAAGTGTAATTTAGAATTGTCTTTTATGTATTTTTAGATTAATTGCACTAAAAAGTGTCATTTGGATCAACATACAAAAACCACAAAGCATAAAGAAAACTCTTATAAAAGGAAACAAGCGGCTCAAACTCTTCTTACAAATATAAAATGTACACCAAACAGCAGTTAAGCAGGATTTCGAGTAATTAGCAAGGCGTCCCTAAAATTTGTGGTTATGCGGAGGTTTCGAAGCTGCCCAGAAACAATTGCCAAAATTTAGCCAGCGTCGGTCTGACGTCACAAAATACGTAACTGCTGAAACGAAAGTTGTTATTTGTCGCCAAAGCGCGCAGATTTGAATAAATACCTTGCGTATTTTCATAATCTCCCTAGCATTTTAACTTCAAGCACCGCTGACTTGCACGACACAATCCATTTTGTGGAATTTTGACAGATTTGAGAACCTTGAGCTACCGCGTTTGAACTACTGACTGTGTACAGTACCGTTTCAGATCAATTGTAAATTACAGTCGGCTTCTGAACTCACATGAGATTAAAGAGCTTATGTTCTACTTTGAGCTAGCATTTTCCAATTAGTTGCAGCTAAATAAAATATAAAGAGGGGCATACAACCATTTAATTTCTGCAGTAAATAAGTACATTTCATATTTTAACCAGCCTAATAATTCAATAAAAGGCAAAATTCAAACGCAGTATTAAAATTAGAAACAGTGAATTGTGCATATTGGATTTGCCCATTGTTTTCACTTGTAATTAATTAATTAGAGACCTAGGAGAGGCTATATTCCATCCCAATATAGACTATTTTGCGACATAAATAAAAGGTTTCCAAATAATAATTTATTTTTCAAAATCACCACAAAATAATTTCTTTTACTTACCAATATTACAATCCTTACAAAACGCTTACCAGCTCAAAACTTGAAAGTAACACCCACAAAATGGTGAGAGAGAGAAAACTTTACTAATTTGCGTACACACTTCAAAGTGGAATACACGCTGGTAATACTGTCATACCAGCTATACATTTACACCAAGGTTTATTGGGGTAGTTTTATAATTATAATAATTCTAGAAAATATAAAATTAGACAAAGAAACTGCAATGTCTGTAGAACGAAAGCAAGACGTTTCAGAGCAGTGTTAAGTTTCAAAACCAGTATTATTGACAATTATGCACAGTGGTATAACAGCCATACCAGAGAGCGTTAAAGGGTTAAAAGTGTGGAACCTAATATACAGTGCGAGTGTAAAATCTGGAACTACCGAAATAACACTTTTATCAAATGTTTTTGCAAGAAACCCTCGAACACGTCAATTTTCATTAAAAAAAACACATATTTTACTGTAATTGTCACTTTTAGATTGTCTTTTGTTTTTGAGTTATGACGTTTGCGATAATTTTTTTAAATAGAAACCCAAATTTTTATGATGAATTTGGACAGAGCATGAAATTCTAAGACCAAATACGCCAAAAAGAAGCATGATACTGTATTTTGAAATTTTCGAGAAAATCGTACGATTACCACATCCCCTCAATACTAAAATTTCAATTCGTCTATTTTCACTCAAATATCGCACCATTATTTATTTAATTAAGAGCACACAACAAAAACAGATAAACTATGAAAAACTGTTATAATTTTAGGGCTAACTCATTGTTTCATGGCTACTTGATTTTTATTCGATTTCTGTTTTAATACTTTAAAAGCGATTTTCTCGAAAATTTCAAAATACAGTATCATACTTTTTTAGCGTATTTGGTCTTAAAATTTCATGCTCTGTCCAAATTTATTATAAAAATTTAAGGTTTCCATTTAAAAAAATTATCGTAAACGTCATAACTCAAAAACAAAAAATAATCTAAAAGTGACAATTACAGTAAAATACGTCTTATTTAAAATAAAAATTGACGTGTTTCGAAATTTCTTTCAAAAACATTTGATAAAAGTTCTATTTAGATGGTTCCAGACTTTACACTCCCACTGTATATCCAACATGTGTTTCCACTACCTATACGTTCAACATCTTCTTTTCACTACTTATATACCTCCAAAGGTATTTCAACTACCAATTGAATTTTTTATAACTCAATAAAAATAGCTTGCTTTCACTTCTAAGGTTGGCTATATTTTAGTAGCTATAAATAGGGTTCTAAATGAAAAGATTTGTTTTCATACAAAATTTGTTTTTGTTATATAAAAACCATACGAAGCTGTTGGTTTTCCAGTCACTTTTTTGTTTTTTTTTCAGTTCTGAGAAAACCTTTTTTTAAATAACAGTAAAAACCCAGCAGATGAATATATTAATGAAAAATGACACAACGACGATTATTCAAAGATGAGAGCACTCAAATATAAAAACAATAGTGTCGTCCTTTTACTGCAGCAATTATTGGAATTCCAATGATGAAAAAAAAAACAATAATTTAGGTAAAAAACCATACGAAGCTGTTGGTTTTTAATAACTTTTTTGGATTTTTCAGTTTGAGAAAGCCTTTTTTCAAATAATAGTAAAAACACAGCAGATGAATATACTAATGAAAAATGACAATGACGTTTATGCAAAGACGAGAGCCCTCAAATACAACGAAATAGTGTCATTTATCTGTCGAAATTACTTGAAATCTAATAATGAAACAATGATATGGCTTGTTCATGGAAAAAACTGGTTGTTTAGTTGACAAAATACTATGCTGAAAAAACCGTTCTTTTACAACTCGAACTAATTTATAGCTATTTAAACTTATTTTCCCTAAAAGAAACGAAATAGATACATTTCATATTTTAACCCTTTAACGGACAAAATTCGTTTACAAGAAAAATCGAGATTTTAATTGATAGTCTTCCTTTCAGATGCCAGGAAACCGAAAAACAATGTTTTTATCAAACATCTATTTTCGGTTTCTCAAAAGATGCTGGTAAACCGTTCTACCAATGAGAATTCAGGACAAAATATGTTGTGAATGTTCACTGGTATACCACTTCATAATATTGTCAAGTTATTTATTTAGATGCTCACTAAATTACTAAATAACATAAAATTTCCTACTCGAGATGAAATACTTTTTTTTTCGTTCGTAAAATCAAAATTTTCAATTCATGAAAAAACGGTATTTTGATCTCTTGTAAAATATACTATTTTCTACTGTTATTTCGTTCGTCTTAGCAACGCCTACATTTGCGTACTGTTAGTTCTTGTTATCTAGCAACCACGTAAACATACCGAAATCATGCATTTTTCGGCCTGGAAACACGACTGAAAAGTTTTTTTTTGTTCAATCGGAGACCAAATATGTATTTTTTGTAAAAAGCATGAAATCTACCTATAAATAAAAATAATTTTTTGAAGTGGTCTCCTGGTAAAATTTCTATCCAAAGATTCAATTACATTGTCATATTTTTTATTAGTATAGTTAGTAGCGACTATTTGATCACTTACAAAAAAAACCTGCCTTGAACAGAAATAACATACACTTTTCAAGAGGTTGCAAATAACATAAGTTACTCGAATGGCCAAAGTAAAATAGTTTTTAAAATTTGAACTAAATATATATACACACTTGCGAGTGGACACTAACGTTCTGTTGAAAATTTATGACTACCCCATCGTAAACAATCCGGGCTGCCCCGACCTGCCTCAAAAACATCAGCTAAAATGCGACCAAGATTGGTTTGAACGTAAATATTTTCCTAGCGCAACATAATAGCAAAACCAATTCGATTATATCTTCAGTAGATATGTTTATAAATACTCGAAACACAAAAATAAATTGTATAAAACGTACGTTATTACTAAAAAAATTGGACGTATATATTGTGATGGTATTAAGCCCACGACTCGACTCTGCTAGCAATGCAACAAAATGAGCAATTCAATAAGCACAGAGTTGCGGTGTTTTGTATAGCTGCAATGTTAAACTGAAAATTCAAACAATAAATGCATTGATAATGAGATGCGAGGAGTAATAAAGTAGTAAGGAACGCAAAAAGCAAAGCTTGTTTTTCACAGGGGTCGAAGTTGATTTTTAAATGAAATAATAGGTTTCTGCACAGTGAACAGCCGAACCGAAAGAAAGTAATAGACACAAAAAGGTTTGCTATGTGCATGTAAAAGAAGCGTAGATTTCAATAAAGCTAGTCAGTGAAATTTGTGAGGAATCTAAAAGGCAAAGAAAGCTAAAATAACGGTACATTGCAAAAGAGCAATTTGAGAAAGCAGGCAGCAGGACATGAAAGAGCAATTTGAGAAAGCAGACAGCAGGACAAGAAAGAAGCAAGTGAGAAGGAATGAACTCTAATTAATCAGTGCATTTCAAGTTAGTGAAAAAGCAGAGTAATTAATAAAATGTGTTAGTGTGTGTGGCGCAACGAAACGATTTTAAATATAAGAAAAAGACAATATTTTAGTTTGTAAGAAATTTGGAAATTTAAATTTATGTAATCAAACTTAATTAATATATTGTGTACTAAAATTCATCAAAACTTAGTTTTGTTAGCTTTGTAACTTAGCAACCAGATTCGTTTTTGTTTTAACAGAGAGAACAATTGAAAAATAAATTACCTGAGAGTTGTTGAAATTTGTGCTCCATATTTTGATATATTTTTATTAATAAACGTGTTTTTTAAACGATAAAAAGTATACCAGTTTATTGCATATGTGTCAGAGTACAAGTGGGTGTGTTTTCATCGAGTTACGCAGCAAAAATTTTACAAATTCCATCATCGCAACTACGAGAAGATCGGGGCCGATTCAACTCCATTTTACGATCTTCGCATGCGGCCAAGAAAAGTATCCGAGGCTTCAGATTAGCAGTCTACGGCAGAGAACAGGTCTGCAAGAGCGTCCCCGGCGGATTTGGCAGCATCAGGAGCAGGATTAGCGGAGATATTACAACGGCGTCATCTCAGCAAGGAACCCGAGGCAGTGCAACGAGTTTACAAGGTACAAAATTAACCCTAAAAATAAGTGGGTGCGTCCGGAAATCGAGTTTCATACGAGTCCAAACCTTGAGCCAGAAAACCAGAGCATTTCCAAGGCTGCAGTTAAGCAGGATTTCGAGTAATTAGCAAGGCGTCCCTAAAATTTGTGGTTATGCGGAGGTTTCGAAGCTGCCCAGAAACAATTGCCAAAATTTAGCCAGCGTCGGTCTGACGTCACAAAATACGTAACTGCTGAAACGAAAGTTGTTATTTGTCGCCAAAGCGCGAAGATTTGAATAAATACCTTGCGAATTTTCATAATCTCCCTGAGCATTTTAACTTCAAGCACCGCTGACTTGCACGACACAATCCATTTTGTGGGATTTTGACAGATTTGAGAACCTTGAGCTACCGCGTTTGAACTACTGACTGTGTACAGTACCGTTTCAGATCAATTGTAAATTACAGTCGGCTTCTGAACTCACCTGAGATTAAAGAGCTTATGTTCTACTTTGAGCTAGCATTTTCCAATTAGTTGCAGCTAAATAAAATATAAAGAGGGGCATACAACCATTTAATTTCTGCAGTAAATAAGTACATTTCATATTTTAAAACCAGCCTAATAATTCAATAAAAGGCAAAATTCAAACGCAGTATTAAAATTAAAAACAGTGAATTGTGCATATTGGATTTGCCCATTATTTTCACTTGTAATTAATTAATTAGAGACCTAGGAGAGGCTATATTCCATCCCAATATAGACTATTTTGCGACATAAATAAAAGGTTTCCAAATATTAATTTATTTTTCAAAATACGACAGAATAATTTCTTTTACTTATCAATATTACAATCCTTACGGTTTACACTAAAATGCTTACCAGCTCAAAACTTGAAAGTTACACCCACAAAATAGTGAGAGAGAGAAAACTTTACTAATTTGCGTACACACTTCAAAGTGGAATCCACGCTGGTAATACTGTCATACCAGCTATACATCTACACCAAGGTTTATTGGGGTAGTTTTATAATTATAATAATTCTAGAAAATATAAAATTAGACAAAGAAACTGCAATGTCTGTAGAACGAAAGCAAGACGTTTCAGAGCAGTGTTAAGTTTCAAAACCAGTATTATTAACAATTATGCACAGTGGTATAACAGCCATACCAGAGAGCGTTAAAGGGTTAAAAGTGTGGAACCCAATATACAGTGCGAGTGTCAAGTCTGGAACTACCGAAATAACACTTTTATCAAATGTTTTTGCAAGAAACACTCGAACACGTCAATTTTCATTTAAAAAAACACATATTTTACTGTAATTGTCACTTTTATATTGTTTTTTGTTTTTGAGTTATAACGTTCGCGATAATTTTTTTAAATAGAAACCCAAATTTTTTATGATGAATTTGAACAGAGCATGAAATTCTAAGACCAAATACGCCAAAAAGAAGCATGATACTGTATTTTGAAATTTTCGAGAAAATCGTACGATTACCACATCCCCTCAATACTAAAATTTCAATTCGTCCATTTTCACTCAAATATCGCACCATTATTTACTTAAGAGCACACAACAAAAACAGATAAACAAACTATGAAAAACTGTTATAATTTTAGGGCTAACTCATTGTTTCATGGCTACTTGATTTTATTCTAAATGAAAAGATGTTTTCATACAAAATCTGTCAGGTCATTTTGTATTTTAATTAGCCACCTAGGCTTTAGGGCAGCGTGCCCGTATGTTAAACCCTTTTAGTTACTTATTTGGCTTCATCGCCTAATTCCATAATAATGATTTTGCACATAGTTGGCCTCAAGCGCAGTATTTCTCGTCATCCGGGGCACCCCTTTGTTGGTACTTTGACAATCGGGTATTAACGCTCGCAGGATTTCCGAACCTTCTAGAATTTACGCTGTTGGTGTGACTGCGAGGCCTCGCGCTGTCTTTGTCACCGGCACTTATTTGTTTTATTGGGCGCCTCGCCATTGGCTGTCTTTGTTACCGGAACTTATTTGTTTTATTGGGCGCATCGCCATTGGCTGTCGAGGGTCACGTGGTAACGCCGTTTTGGCTCACGCCACTTCAAGCGTCGTAACGCTCCTTCCGGGACATTCAGCCGAGAGCCGTCGATCTAATAAGAGGTCGGATAGTGTGTGTGTTCCTGCGGCGCTCCCGCCCTTGGCGGGGGCGTCAGCCTTTTCCCGTCTCGTGCTGCTTCAGCAAGTATGTGATAAACTGTTTCGCCTTAAGTGGCAGTTCTACTCAGGCGATCGAACAAGGGAGGTGTGTGTGTGTTGTTAGCGGCGAACTTATTACGCCAAGGCGTAGGTGTGATGGAATTCCATGCCCGGTTCTACGTCGTCACGTAAGGGAGTGTTCCCTTTAGCTCGTTGTGCGAGGATTCCGTTGAGGTAGGACATCACTTGGGCTAGTTTGGCCGTCGTAGCGGCGTTTGTTGAAGCGCCAGCCTTTGTCGCCATTTTAATACCGTAACAAATTGTTTTTGTTATATAAAAACCATACGAAGCTGTTTGTTTTTCAATCACTTTGTTTTTTTCAGTTCTGAGAAAGCCTTTTTTAAGACAGTAGAAACACAGCATATGAATACATATACTAATGAACAATGACGTTTATGAAAAGTTGAAAGCCCTCAAATAGAAAAAAGATAGTTGTCATTTATCTGTAGTAATTACTTGAATGCCAATAATGGAACAAAACGATGATATGGCTTGTTCATGGAAAAAGCTGGTTCTTTAGTTGACAATAGTATATTACTCTGCAAGTTCAGAAAAACCACTTTTCTAACGTGTTGAGTATACTATTTGATCGCATCTCATAAGAAATGTAAAATATAAAATTTTTACATACAAGTAACACTAACGCCCGTATTCATAGTCGTTCGCCAGCGGATTGCCGGCGACTCGCCAGAGTTTCGTTATGAATAGTATGTTGGCGGCACTGTACGTCTATGTCAAATTCGAGGTTAGCAGGTTAGATTTTGTGTCAGTTTCTGTCCAAACTGACTGAAAACCTAACCTGATCACCTCGAATTTGGCATAGACTTACAGTGTCGCCAACAACACACTTCAGTATTGCCACACCGACCCATTAATCCAACAAACACAAAAGCTAGTAACCTCCGTCACTCGGTCAAGAAATAAACTAGTATTCATGTGGGTGCCTTCACACACAGGTATACCCGGAATTGAAAAAGCAGATAAGTACGCAAAAGAAGCGATATCATCCGCAGATCTTACTCACCTAAACAACGTGACCCCCTACGACATCAAAAACCATCACAAGGAATCATCAAGTCCAGAACTTACTGATAGAAGACACCAGGTTATACTCTCCAGGCTTAAAATTGGATGCCCCGCTTAAAATCAAATCAGCGAACCGCAAAGCCGCGAACGGCGAGGTCTGACTGTATGTTCAACATATAAAGTCTGTTTCAATTTCACATGACACCGAGTAGGCATTGAAATTAAGAACGTTTTTTAAAACAGTGTAGAAATAGTGGCAGTTTAAATGTTAGGTTATAAATGTTTGACACATCAGCTTTAGCTTTAAGTATTGAAAATGCAATATATATATTTTTGAGATTAATTATTAATAAGTATATACTTAAGCTTGCTAACCCATTTTTTCAACAATACTTTAATGTTGATCCAGAAGATACATTAATTACAAACATGTGAACCATTATCTAATAAACTAACACCAGAATGTTATTACAGCACACAGAGGCAAGATACCAATGAACTTATATTTGTAAAATGTTCTAAAAACTTATTCAACTACTTATCTACTTGCATTTGTATTTGGGCGAGATTTCGAGATGCGGAAGGTCCTTCAAATCTCTTGACACCGACTGCTAGGGTCATATGGCCAAACCCCACTAGAATTTTGCCGAAAAATACAAAATGCAAAATATAACAATACAAAATGTAAAATATAACATTCTAAATTGAAGCGAAAACGAACGATAAGTAAAAAATCATTGAAGAAACAAAAAACCCAACTGCGGAAATGTTAATAGTAATCAACAAGAACCAAACAAGATTAACTAAATCATTATAAAAACAAAATTATTAAAATTACTAAATTATTATACATACTATATACAGTGCTCATTACTCGGAATCTGAGTCAGAGTCGTTTTCATCAGAATCATGTGGCGTTTCTGATTGTCCTACAGTTGGGGATGATAGAAGTTGTACCTAGTATTTAACATTCGTTTTTACTCAGATTCAGAGCCCGCAATTTCGGATTCACTGTCCGAATCTCCAAGAGAAATTATAATAGAAGGAAAGTTTTGAATACTGCTGCATCCCATGTATCTGGTCCAATCGTCGCGAATTAGTTTTTCACAGTGTTGTATGCTTTTGGTCCAAAAGTCAGCGGAACACATAGAAATTGATTCGCGCCATAATTTCTCTGCTTCTCCTTTTGATGATGCGCGAGAAGTTACATGCTTGTTGTAATAATTCTTACATAATCCCCCTGCCAGCTCAATGGGATTGTATTGGCAGTGATACGGGGGCAATCTAATAACTCTATAACCACTGTAAAATGTCGTCTACTACATAGTTTTTTTTGTTCGGCAGTCGAGGTCGTATTAATTTCCACAGTTGTTTTTTCGTCAGTTTGTTGTCAAAAGTTACGTCGTGCTGTATCAACCAATCCTGTAATTGTTTTTTCTTACTTGAAATAGTAGGTTTCTTATCTAAAAGAACTGAGTGGTAAGGAGTAAGGAGCGTTATCCATAATGATAACAAAATTTTTGTTTAATTTAGACAATACGGGAATTAGCTGATTCTGTACCCATTTTGTAAAAATGTCAGAATTCATGGTTTTATGATAGTCCCGGTCGTTATTGCTAGAATCCAGTAGTAATTCACAACCTTCTAAAAATCCATTAGACCATCCCGCATGCAAAATTGTGTACCGTTTTCCTTCTTGGCGAGTTTGACTTGGATTTCCTTTTCTGCAATCATCATTTACCCAACGTTTTCTAGAACTCCCGTTTTTATATATCCACGTCTCATCTAAGTACACAAAACATACGTTATCACTAGAATCTATCATTTGAAGGTACTGCCTCAAGAAGGAAATCTTTTTAGCGACAACGTGTTGCTGTTCACATATTTTTCGTGAATTCACGATTTTAAATTTATAGCCCATGCTTTTGATTCTCCTCCACAATGTAGTACGAGATCCATTGTACTGTAGTTCCTCTTTCGCATAATTTAATAGATCTTGCACAGTAAAGTACTCATTTTTTTCATGAAAATTCCAAATTTTTGATTGTAGGTCTTCTTTAAACGTGAAATTCCAAAATGTTGTGTTTTTTGAATTATTTCCCGTCTTAGTTGTAGCCAAATTGGGTTCATCTTGCATAATTTTGCACACCTCTGCTCTGGATACCTATCAGCAAAATAATAAAAATCTCCGTAGAATTGTTATGAATACTTACTGAAAAAATCTCTGCTACAGCGTTTATTATTTCACTTTTTGTAAGTGTACGGCCATTTTTTTCGGTCGATGTATGAAAGCATTTGTAAACTGCTACTTTGGTGTCTTTATAAATCTTTTTTGGCATTTTGACAAAAGGCAAATTGTCAGAATGACTTTAAGGTGTCAGTCGCTCAGTACACTCTAAAAAATTTCAATTCAAGATTTACTCGATGTCATGTGAAATTAAAACGGACTTTATTTCCACTGCCTGTATGTCCCAACATCTATTTTTACTGCGTGTATGTCCAACATGTACTTCAACTACCTATCTATATATGTATATCCAACGGCTATTACGACTACCCACCTATCTCCCAACAGTATTTCAACTAACATTTGAATTTTTTAAAACTCAATAAAAATAGCTTGTTTTTACTTCTAAGGTTGGTCATATTTTAGTAGCTATAAATAGGGTTCTAAATGAAAAGATTTGTTTTCATGCAAAATTGTTTTTGTTATATAAAAACCATACGAAGTTGTTGGTTTCTTAATCACTTTTTTTTCAGTTCTGAAAGCCTTTTTTTAAGCAGCAGTAAAAACACAGCATATGAATATACTAATAAACAATGACGTCAAACAGAAAGAAGATAGTGTCATTTATCTATAGTAATTACTTGAATGCCAATAATGAAACAAAACAATGATATGTCTTGTTCATGGAAAAAGCTGGTTCTTTAGTTGACAATAGTATATTACTCTACAAGTTGAGAAAAGTGGTGTGTTTCTGAACAGGTATGGTGTGTTTGAGTACGAGCGTTAGCAAGTACTTAAACGGTCATACAAGTTTAGAAAAACAACTTTTATAACGTGTTGAGTATACTATTTTATCGCATTTCATAAGAAATGTAAAATATTAAACTCTTACATACAAGTGACACCAACTGTCAAAACATAACAAAGATGGGCATAACTCAATCCTATGTACTAAAGCACAATAAGCAGCTCCAGTTGATGTTATGCGTTTGGCAGTACTGAAGTGTGTTGTTGGTGACACTGTAAGTCTATGTCAAATTCGAGGTTAGCAGGTTAGGTTTTGCGTCAATCTGTGTCAAAACTGACGCAAAACATAACCTATTAACCTCGAATTTGACATAGACTTACAGTGTCACCAACAACACACTTCAGTATTGCCAAACAGTCAGGCCATTTTTAATTACAATAGTTCCGTGACCATTTGGAGCCGTTTGGATACCGAGTTGACGAGTTTGCCTGTATATAGGTTCCTTTTCAGTCATATTTTACAGTATAACCCCTCAGCTAATTGCATCTAAAATTCTAAAGTTGTCACGCACGCAACTCCGTACCGCTCTAATCTCTACGCCGCGGCGCCGTTGCAATTACAGCGGCAGTTTGTTTCTTCCCGTTTACTTCAATTTAAAACGAGGCCCTGCGAGTGGGATAGAGAGGTATTCGCCCCATCACATTTTTTCGTATTCAGGCTGTCTCGCCTGCCATCGCCACGCGTGGTTTACTGCGTTCTCATTGGTTACATCTGTTGGCGTAATCGCGCGTTTTACGCGGAAGTTGGCTTCGCTTCGCTTGGGAGTGAGTTGATTTCCCGCTGGGGTTTGAGGCGCTTGATCTGCGAGCCTTGGCTCTTGGTGGCCGCCGTGCCTTCGGGCAAGGCGTCTTATGTTTGTGCTTTTACAGCTTGCCGCTGTTTTTTAATTGTTAGAGACTTCTGATCGGGCTGTCAAAGCGAGAGGTGGTTTTGCTAGTGGAGTGAGCTGTGGTGCCTTGTGTCAGGATAACCGCCAGTTTTGAATAATTTCGTCGGGCCGTGAAGAGGCCATTCTCCCAAACTGGGGATTAATATCGCAGAGCTGTACAAGTCTTCGCCACGCTGGTGGAATATCTGCAGGTGCCGTTCGACTCCCACGCCTTCGCCTGTACGTCCGTTGCATTGGACAAGCCGCTAGCCGCCGTGACGCCATAGCTCGGCGGGCCCAATCAGGTAGCATGTGTAATTTAGCATTAATAGTTAACCTGTGTAATTTAGCACTAATAATTAAACTCTTGTAACAGTAATTGCTATAAACGCAGTATCGCTTGACCGACGACATTAATATCCAAATTCAATAATCTGCCTACCAAGGCCTGTTGTATAACTACATTCATTCATCTGCCTACCAAGGCCTGTTCTATAGCAAAATTCATAACTGCCTACCAGAGCCTGTTGTATAACTAAATTCATTCAGTCGATCGCGCTTAATTGTGCGTTATTTGTGAGAGCATTCAAGAATCGCTAAGGTCGCGGTGAACTGAGTTCATGTGATCATTTAATTATAGTTAACACACGTCACAGGTAAGTTGGCGACGCTTGCCGCTGCTGAAGGTCATGAGGCTACTACTATGTTCCTTTCCAGTTGAGTTCTGGATTTTGGCCAAGGTGCAAAGTTAGAAGGTAGGCGCATTTGATTTCCCGGTTTTCTCGGGGTCTATCCTTGTATCTTCGTTTATGTCAATGAAACCGGGTGGCGCGCTATTAAATTTGATCGATGTTTACCGCCCCTTTGGCCGTTGCTCGTAGGTAATCTCGTGAAGGACCCTCCCTCGCTCCACTGATGTTTAGTCGGCATATCTTGTTGCGGGTTGGGCAGCGGCCCTAGGTGAGTGTTCGTCCCGATTATGTGAAATATCGTCCACGCCGGCCGTTTAGTTTTTGTATGAGCCGGAGCGGTGTCGTAAAACTCGTTTTAGACCGTAACAAAACGTAAAACGAATCGCCGTTGCTAGGCAGAATAGTGTTGCTAACGATAAAAGTACCACATTTCTTATCTTATTTTGAATGAAGAAATGTACATTTTCCAATGAAATACGATAAAATACTTTTCTGAAAATACCGTTGTTTTACAACTCGAACTAATTTATAGTTATTTAAACTTATTTTCCTAAAGCAAAGTAAGTAGATACATTTCATATTTTAGAAGTGTGGAAACCAATATACAGTCAGACCTAGCCGTTAGCGGGGGTTACGTTCCAGAAGAATGCCGCGAAGTGCAAAACCGCGATGCGCAAGTAAACACATAAATGATAAAAACGGGGTAAGGTTCCATAAACAACTGTAAGTCTATGTCAAATTCGAGGTTAGAAGGTTAGGGTTTGCGTCAATCTGTGTCAAAACTGAAGCAAAACCTAACCTACTAACCTCGAATTTGGCATAGACTTACAGTGTCACCAACAACACACTTCAGTATTGCCAAATGTAAAACAAATCGCCGTTGCTAGGCAGAAAAGTGTTGCTAATTATAAAAGTACCACATTTCTTATCGATTTTGAATAAAGAAATGTAGTACAGCGTTTCGTTCCGATCTTCGTTCGAGACGGTCGATTTGCTGTGTGTGCCGAGTGAAAACAATAGTCATCTATTTATAGTGCGAGAGTTAACCGAGATATCAGGACAGCTGTCCAGCCAGTCCCAGGTAATCCTTATCGGACCACTTTACACTTCCAAAATGATAAATCCAGACAACATAAATAAAAACCAACTAAACCTAACCCCAACTCAAAGCGAAAAACCAAACAATCAAGCTACCTTCTCATCAGTCACCAAATCACAACACTCCATGTTCCCTAAAAAAGACCAAGCCATAATTATAGATACAATTGACGGAATACCGCAAACAGATTACATTAAAGCCATATTCTGGTTGTTATCTACTAATTTAGTGAACAGGTCCTTGAAAGTGGCCCATTCCTCATAATTTCCCTCGTATATGGGGATTTTGACTTGAGGAAGCGAGATGGCTGCTGCTTGCTCGTTCCTTGTCGGTGCTTGCAATAAAATAATTAAATTTCTATACCTGTCTTCCAACGTAGTATATTCAGGACTGAAGTGCATTTGTTCTGAAGCCATGTCGTTCGACATAACTTCTTCGTCCATCTCGACCACACGATCCCATTTTTCTCTTAATTCCCTTGTCGTGATGGCGGGCCTCCCTAATTCTTGTGTTAGTTCGGCGTCGTCCATCGCTTGCTTAAAATTCTGAATCCGAATCTGCAGTTTTCGGATACGAACCTTTTGCTCGGGGTTTGCCACCATTTCCTCTTGATTCCTGCTTACGGAGGGGTTGGAAATTTCCGTTGATTTTGAACAGCTCTGCAAGTAGCTTTTTGCTTCGCCGTATATGGCTTTAATTTGATCGTAATACCCTGTTGTAAAATAATTATGAGTTGAAATACTTAGCTGCCCCATTTCTGCATGATTTTTAGTTGCAGTGTTCCAAAGTTCGTCCAGCGTTTTGTTGCGACTGGCGATGTAGGCTTCGTTTTTTCGGCTGGCAGGGTCCTTTTTGCCGTTAGATAATACTTGTTTTATCTTCTGCTCGAGCTCTTCTTGGGCGACAGCTAATTTGTTGAATTCCTCCATGTTGTTAGCCATTTTTTGGGACCTGGGTGGTTGGCAGATGTTGTCTTCTTCTCGGGATGCTGGTGACCCTTGGGATGTGTTTGTTCTTTAGTTGGAGACAGATCCGGCTCGAAGGACCATGAACAGAATTGCCTGGAGGCTGGATCAGGATTCCGTTGCTTTTCGCTGGTTCTATTCCTTAAGCACATAAACGAGACTGCGTTTATGTTTTAAACCAATGTAGTCAATGGTACTTAAAAGGGACGACAGTAAACTACCCTCGGAGACGCAGCCTCACGTCTCGATAATATTATGGCTTGGTATCAGGGTAGCGACGTAGTGAATGAATCAGACATTAAATGCAGATTGTTTTATTACGAAAATAAACGTTCTATTTATACAAAACAAGAATGCTGAACTAAGTAACATATCAAAGTTCAGAATAGTGTAGTTTACTGGAACGCGTTTAAAGGTACGAAAACAGCAATTCAGCACAGTAAGCTTTTTATAGTTCCGTATGTGTTACTACGATAGCAGCAGTGGACTGTAATTTTGATTTAATCGAGAGCTACCAAATTATTTATGGCGAGGGTACGCGCAACAATTAGGAAATGTATTGCCACCTACCTTTAACTACGGCTCCTTCTCTCGTGTCCAGCCTGCAGTCGCGGCAAGCGTTACTTGTAGATGGACTTCTCGAAGATCTTTTGCACATACATTCTTTATTTAGCGGACAGTTTTACATACACAAGAATAACATTAAGAACGCGACAGCGCCGACAATATTTCACGCGACGCGCTAGAGCTCAGGATCACGCTACGGTCGCGATTGTTTTTCCACTTCTAACGCTGCCTTCGATATTGGGCAGGCAGCTCAACTTTCCTATCTTTAACGCGACCCTCGCTCTTACCAAAAAACTAATTGCAACATCTGGAGGCCTAAACATCCTCCCCCACCTTGGAGCGACCAGGTCCAACAAACAACAACACAACTAATCTAATTAACAACAATACAACAAGAAGACGTTTCTCCAAGCTCAATACCAATCCTATCGAAACAAGGAGGAAACGCAACAACAATACATTCTACTCAATCGGCAACGGAGACAACTTTACCACTGCACGCGTAAAGATGCCACGAGCCGTTTTTACTTCCGCTACGCGGACTACACCATCCGGTCCAGGAAACGTTCTCGTAACTCGGCCTAATCGCCATTGCAAAGGAGGGATATTGTCCTCCCGAATGAGAACCAACGTGCCCTCTTTCATATTCGGACACCCTTTCGTCCATTGGTGACGCTGTTGCAGTGTACACAAGTAGTTCTTGTGCCACTGATTCCAAAAGGAGCGGTAAATTTGTTGAACGAGCTTCCATCGACGAAGGCAAGTAATGTTCTCTATAAGACTGTCTGGCTCTATCATGGTTACAGGGGGTTCCAGTAGAAGAAAATGGCCAGGTGTCAGCGCCTCCAAATCATTCGGGTCGCTACTCATCGGTGTCAAAGGCCGAGAATTCAACACTGCCTCCACTTGCACCAGAATAGTGTAGAACTCTTCGTAGGTCAGAATTTGGTTACCCATGACCCGGGCTAGCAAGTTCTTTATACTCTTAATTCCTGCCTCCCAAATTCCACCGAAATGGGGGCTGGAAAGGGGATTTAAGTGCCAAGCAATGCCTTTGTCTGCCAACTCTTGCGACACGGTCTGATTGTACGCATCAGACGTCACTATCTGCTTCCACTCGGCCAACTTGCGTTTAGCGCCGACAAAGTTGGTGCCGCAATCACTATAAACTTTCTTGACGGTTCCACGGCGAGCCATGAATCTTCGAAAGGCACCTAGAAAAGCTTCTGTCGTCAAATCCGACACCAGTTCCACATGAACAGCGCGAGTCGAGAAGCAGACAAACAGACAAACGTAGGCCTTTAAGATCCTTGCCTTTCTCAATCGTCCCATCGTTATCTCGAAAGATCCTCCATAATCCACGCCTGTTACCAAGAACGCTTTGACTGCCTGGAGCCGAGCAGCCGGTAAATCTCCCATCATTGGTTGGATGGGCGGTGGTTGAGTTCGAAAACAAGTCAAGCATTTTGCGAGACGCTTGCGAATGGCGTCCCGACCAGCCAAAATCCAAAACTGGGCCTGTATAATGCAGTGCAAGTTTTGAGGACCAGCATGCATGTAACTGTGGTGATAGTAGTCCATTACCAAGTTTGTAAAGGGGTGTGGTTTTGGTAAAATCTTGGGGTGTTTCCTTTCAAAATTAATGGAGGGGTGACGAAGCCGCCCTCCAACACGTATAATTCCTTCAGAGTCAAGGAACGGGTTCAACCTCCGCAAACGATGTGAAGGGTGACGACCAGCTTATAGCCGGTTAATATCCTCCGAGAACTCATCCCATTGCACCTTCTTTACGCAAATCTGAAGTGAACGACTAAGTTCTTCAGCAGTTAAAGGTCCAATAGTTCGGTTACCACGGGACCTTAAATTACCAATATACCGTAGCATCCATGCGACGATGCGTTTTAATTCAAATAAAGACGAAACCCTTGAAATAGCCTTATCGATTATGCTATTCTTTTCGAGCTCCTGGCTAGCGTCACAAAGCAACGTCAATATTCGAGCTTCGGGTTCGGATTCTGGGTGCTCCTGCCTCAGTTCGGGAAGAGAAGGCCAATTGTCCCTGGATTGTTTCAGCCAGTCTGGACCATAAATCCACAGTGGATGCGCTAATAGCTCATGAGGAAATAAACCACGGGAAGCACAATCGGCTGGATTAAGAGCAGAAGGCACATAGCAAAAATGAGATGGAGCAACGATCGAATGAATTTGACTCACGCGATTCGCCACATAAGTCTTCCAACGGTTGGGTTGTGATTGAATCCATCGCAATGCCACGAGCGAGTCAGTCCAAATATTCACGTTCGATATGGTACACTGCCCCTCCAAAAGTGACCTTACATAATTCAAAAGTTTGGCTGCCAACAGTGCCCCACAAAGTTCGAGCCTAGGTAACGTTACCTTCTTGAGAGGGGCAACTTTGGATTTGGCTATGACCAGAGATAAATATACAACCCCATTTGGTTGTGTTGCTCGTAGATAAACAACAGCGGCGAAACCTTTCTCCGAGCTGTCTGAAAAGGTATGTAGTTGGAGGTCAATAGCCTTATCCACTCGAAGATTGCGTGACAACTTGAAACCAACTAATAGTGGAAGCTCAGTTCGAAATCTGGACCACTGGTGGCAAACATTCTCCGGCGGCTGATCATCCCATTTTAAGCCCAACTGCCATAAGAATTGCATTAACCATTTTCCAAAAAATGTAATTGGGCTCAGAAATCCCATAGGGTCGTACAACCGTGCAATGTCCGCAAGAATTGATCTCTTGGTGATTGGCTGATGAAGAGAATCCACCTGGTACGAAAAACTATCCGTCATTGGCATCCACACTAAACCAAGAATTTTTGCGGCTGGTTTCTCGGTGCTACCGAACGACAATGATTCTAAGGGCATAGCACAATCTTCCGGAACCAACAGATCCAACAGTGGTTTTACATTCGTCATCCTTTTTTTGAGCACAAACCCCCCATTTCGCAACAAAGTGACCAATTCCTTCTGCAAGTTCAAGGCATCATCAATGGACTGCACAGAAGCAGCTATATCATCCATATAGGTGTTAAATCGTATGGCATGCGCAGCCCTGGGAAACTCAGCTCCTTCTTCCTCCACGAGTTGATGCAAAGTTCTGATGGCTAAGAATGGTGACGAAGACACTCCATACGTCACTGTAGTTAGGCAAAACTCCCGCAACGACAACTCAGGTGACGATCTCCAAAATATTCGCTGAAAATCCCAATGCTTCTTTGCAACTTGAATATTACGATACATCTGCTTGATGTCAGCGACTACAACGAATTCATGAAGTCGAAAACGAAACAAGATGTCAACAATGTTTGATTGTAATTTAGGTCCAATATGTAGGATTGGATTTAGGGATGACCCACCTTTACCTTTCATCGAGGCATCCAACCCCACACGAAATTTGCTCACTAATGAATCCCTTCGAAAAATACAATGATGTGGGATGTAATAAGCAGAGCCACATTCCGACTGAAGAGGATTTGCTTCAACCATATGCCCCTGCAGCAAGTAATCCTCCATAAATGCCGTGTACTGATCCTTGAGACCACTATTTTCTGCAATTCGCTTTTCTAGCATTTGGAATCGCTTGAATGCTAAGGCCCTACTATCACCAATGTTGGCGGGCGAAGCTCGAAATGGTAGTTCTACAATAAATCGACCATCAAGCTGTCGAGACACTGTTTTACGAAAATGATCCTCACATTCTTTCTCCTCTTCACTGAGATCCGACGATACTGAAGGAGGCTCTTCCAATTCCCAAAAACGCTGCACCATATTATCCAAAGGCTCATCGAAATCTATCTTAGTGCATAGGGATAGCGATGCTGTAGCAGTTTGAGCCAACCTAGCAATTAAGCAATATCCCCATACGGTACCTACAGCACTGGGTGACCCTGGTGGCCCTGCGATGACAGGCCCGACTACTACCGAGCTATACCATTCCGCTCCGAGAAGTATGTCGACCGGTTTTCACATAAAATATTCAGGATCAGCTAGAAGGCATTCATCTATCTGGGGCCAACCATGTTCTTCAAGGTTCATGGATGGACACCTAGCAATCGCTTCAATTACCAGCGCCTCTACGTTCAGGGAATCCTGTTCGGGACGTTTCAGTGCGCAACAAATAATTTCTTTGGCCACCGTTGATGCCGTTTGAGCGATACCAAACACTGGAACCAGAGTGGGCCGAGCCGGGAGATTCAAGCGCTGAGCAAACGATTTACTGATGAAGGTGCCCTCACTGCCGCAATCAATTACTACTCTGGCCAACTGTTCCGTACCATTGCTATCGAGGACATATACTTGAGCTGTGGCGAGAAGCACTGTACATCGAGGCTTTGTGAATGCCCGAAGAGACGAAACGGATGGTCCTGCGACCTGAGGTTCTAGCTGTGAACTACTATTCGATTGAAGGCGAGGTTTACTACCTTCCAATGTTTTAGAAATCGACTGATGAACCTTTTGGTCGGTACGAGTGTTCATATGCAGTAAGTTGTGATGTTTCGAATTACACTGCTCACAAGCTCTTGGCATAGGACATTGCCTGAGAAAGTGCCCTGGTTCTAAACAATTTAGGCACAACTTTAACGATTTGACTACTTCGAAACGATCACGATCAGTCTTTTGGCAAAATTGTGTACATTTTTGCAAGTTATGACGATTCTTGCACAATAGACATTGCCCTTGGGGTTGCGAGGCAACTAACAAAGAGGTACTACTTCCACGAAGTGACTTTGACCATTGAAAAGAACTCGATGAACTAGTGTTTGGCTTGGCCATCGATCTGCCTGTGCTAATAATTGAACTACTTGCCTCAACAATACGCGCTTCTTCATTTAACATGTTCACAAAATATGAAACTGTAGAATCGGCTGTAGCGATAATCAGTTTCTCCCATGTCTCCCTCAAGTGCTTGTTTAACTTCTTCGCTAGAATAAATAGTACTGGAACCGACCAACGATCAGTATCATGACCAATTGTTGTAAGTGCACCAATGCATTCGGTGACCGTGGTAGCTAAGGCTCGAATCGACTTTGCATACCCTGTAGTGACCGAAGGTGCACCGAATAAAGTCTCTAAATAAGCATTTGAGAGCAGAGAACTGTCATTATAGCGCGCGTTTAATTGATCCCATGCAGTGGTATAAGCAGCTGCAGTTAACGGCAACGACGAAATAAGTTGAAGTGGCTCACCACCTAAACATATCCGCAACTGCATGTGCTTGTAAACGTCAGGATACTGCGAATTCTGATGCACTGCTGCCGTAAATACTTCGTTAAAGTTTTGCCAGTCTTTAATATTACCGGAAAATATCGGTAAATCGAGTTTCGGAAGATTTATACTTGTCCCGGCGTGCGCTACTGGTGCCGCTGCGTTTGAAGAATTATCAGCGGGCCCTGGAAACGCGGCCAAAACAATTGCCTGGGCATTGTAATAAGCGCTTTCGAACTTCTGTATATCCTCTTGCAGCTCCTGAGCTATACCTTGCTTGGCATTATAAGATGCTATTTTTAACATCGTCTCTTGATAAGTTTTAAGCAAAATATCCATTTCCTTATCCATAACTTGTCAACGGTTCTTTAACTTAACGTTCGTGATGTCCTTTTCTAAATCCACGGCAACCTTTTCGAGGCGAATCACGCGTTGCATCGTGCTTTCCGCAACGAATTTTAATTCATCAATTACCCCCATGATTGATTAGGCAAACGACAGTTACAAAGTAGCGAAAACAAATTGAAAAACCAATCCAAATTACCTATTTGAATTCCACTTAAAAATGACCCTAAGCGATTAATTTTATCTACGAGTCCGAATGCGCGGCCTAAATTTCGAAATGCCTGGCGTTACTCGATAAAACGGTCGCAAGAAATTGTTCTTGCAGCAATTTATTTGTGGACTTCGGCGACCAGTTTCAAATCGACAAATTATTAACGTTAATTACAAATAACACAGCTTCAACGCCTATCAAACAACCTTACAAATTCTTATCTCTAGTATCAACGAAAATTGTCTCGAAATTTGGAATACACCAAACGACAAAGATACTTTTTGAAACAATCGCCGGCGAACATATGCGCTGAACACTGCCCGCGATAACGAAGCGGGCGTACCTACGCCAACTAAAACTTGAATCTAGCTTATACAACAAACTTTTCAAACAACAAATCCGACGATCGAAAGGACCAATGTTACTACGATAGCAGCAGTGGACTGTAATTTTGATTTAATCGAGAGCTACCAAATTATTTATGGCGAGGGTACGCGCAACAATTAGGAAGTGTATTGCCACCTACCTTTAACTACGGCCCCTTCTCTCGTGTCCAGCCTGCAGTCGCGGCAAGAGTTACTTGTAGATGGACTTCTCGAAGATCTTTTGCACATACATTCTTTATTTAGCGGACAGTTTTACATACACAAGAATAACATTAAGAACGCGACAGCGCCGACAATATTTCACGCGACGCGCTAGAGCTCAGGATCACGCTACGGTCGCGATTGTTTTTCGACTTCTAACGCTGCCTTCGATATTGGGCAGGCAGCTCAACTTTCCTATCTTTAACGCGACCCTCGCTCTTACCAAAAAACTAATTGCAACACCTGGAGGCCTAAACAGTATGTGTTTGCCAGACAGAGCGGTGAACTTGGGTTCACTAGGTTGCGTACTGCGTGAAATGCCAAGTTGCAGTTTGCTGCGGTTTTTAAACTCAATGCTTGCGAAACAAGATTAGTTTGTTAATATTTCGTAAATAGGAACTGAAATTTGCCTGTTTTAATTCAAGATTAAAACAGATCTAAATTAAATATAAACTGGCGAAATTATGAAGTAAAACTGGAGGTTAAAACTGCTTGTTTATGGAATCAGAATTACAATTAGAACTTCTGACTGGATTTCGTAAATTTTGTTATTAAAATGTATGTGTGTTTAAATCAAGTTTAAACAACAAGACGACTGCCCGATTCACACAGCAAATATTGTTAATAGCTGGTTTACAAATAATAACATAGAAGTTTTACCTTGGCCAGCTAATAACCCGGATTTAAATCCTATCGAAAACCTTTGGGGTTTAATCGTTAAGAAAATATATCGTGCTAACTTTCAACCTCAAAATTCTGCGAACTGTGGAACATCATTCAAGAAACATGGGAAGAAATAAGCCGTAAGGAAGATTTCATAAATTCACTTGTAAACTCAATGCCACGTAGACTCCAACAAGTAATTGTTAAAAACGGTTCTACAATAAAATATTAAATATTCGTAATTGTGTTGCTTTTTCTTATGCTTATATTTTTAATAATAAATTATGTAGTCACCTATGGAAATTAATTTAGAGCCAGTTTCACACGTTATTAAAACGCAAAAAGTAGTCGCAAGACGTGTCCCAGTTTTATTTGCAATCAGCTGTACATTTTCTTCACAGAAACAAAATATGAAAAGCTACTCATAACCATATATGTATTATACATATATTGCTACTAGGACCTGGAAACGGCCGAAAACATTACGGCGCCGACATAGTCTCACTCTGAGTATAAATCGTCTAGTGCGCATGCGTGAGAATTCGAACTCTGCCTTTAGAAGCGAATTTTAAACTTCACCACTTCCCCACCGCGCGGACGACGCCGACGCGCTTGCGCACAGCTCACCATATACATTGAAGAGTTGGTTGTCTGTCTCACTTCCTTCATCACCCCCCAACTCATAGCCGCTACCAATATAGTAAGTAATATATATATGCCCATAACTCCCAAGGGACTTGTCAAATTATTCCTTCCTCAAACTCATGGTAACCATGCAACTACAAATACCGTCTTGGCAACCATACAATGAGACAATCATTGATGTTATATACAGATTGTCCGGATTGTATTCGGGACATGGGAAATTAATGAGTGCGACAGGGATAAACAGATAAAATAAGTAGGTATGACAGAGATAAAACATACCAAAATTTATCAATATACCAATGAACACTTTCAAAACTTTTCATAGATGCTCATATTTTAAATATATAAATCCCTTAACTGGTAACGTGCCGTCTGTGAGACTGCAAGTAAATTTTAATCTCAAGGTTTCAGCAAAAGAGTACCGCTTTTCGGCGAATAATCTCACCTAATCTTTCTCCTCATGATGCCCACCTATCGCACAATTATTGGTAAATTTGGGTAACTGACGCTGGAGATGTGTCTTATTTTTAGTTCAGTGCAGTCTGTGAGACGGAACGTTACGGTTTACGTGAGAATTTTTTGCCACTCGTAGGCATGGCAGGCCTGTGAATTACAATATTTCTTTAAGTTTTTTTTTACAAATGCATTGTTTTACTTATTATTAATCGTAAAATAAATAAAATTACTTTTGATCAAATGTTTTAATTTTTACTTCCTTTTACTATAAAGGAAGTATTGGATTCACCCCGAAAATTCGAAATTGAGTTTTCAACAGATCTTCACGTTTTAGAGTCCCCTGATCCCAAAAAACATATTTTTTTTCATTGGTCTGTGTGTCTGTCTGTCTGTCTGTCTGTCTGTCTGTCTGTGAACAGAATATCTCAAAAACGAAAAGAGGTATGGCGTTGAAACTTCATATATAAGTTTTGTGTACTATGTAGATGAGACAGCAAGCTTTTGAAGAAAAACGCATAACCGGAAGTAGGTGTTTACTCTTGTGATTTTTCAGTTTTTTTCGATTTTTTCAAAAACGGCTTTAACGATTTTTTTTAAACTTTACATTTTTCTTACATTTTTAATGTGTATTGATGTGAAATAGGTGATTTTCCAGTTGAATACTTCTAAAGTGGGTTTCTTTTGTTTTTTTTCTATTTTTTTTATTAACTCCTATTTTAAATAAAACACCCAGTATATTATTACATTTTTGAATTTACCTTAAAATTCTAGAGAAAATTTGTCTCTTCAACTAACACTCGATTTTGTACCGTTTTTGTAGAATTTGTAATTTTTGAAAATTTTTAACAAATGGTTAAAAATTAAAAATGAAATGTTTGACTAATTATAAGATCACTGTAAAAGGAAGTTGTGTGAGTGTATCACACCAGATTTTTTTTATCTTGGTCTGGTAAAAAGTACTTTGCCAATTTGTGTTCAAGTTGAAAATTATCTTATAATTTTTTCTTTACATCAAGTTTTCGGTTATTATTACTAAAAAATATGTGCCTAACAAACCTCTATATATATATTTAAAAAAATAATTAAAACAGTTTAATTTTTTTCACTTAAAAGGTGTGCCAGTCTCACAGACTGCACGTTACCAGTTGTGCTCGAAACTTACACGTTACCAGTTAAGTGAGTTAAGGGTTTTAAGCTCAGCTGTCATTACGGCCGGTTTCATAATATCGACTTGAAGTCTACTTTAGCTAATGTCAACTTTAACTTTAAGCCAACTTTAAGTGCGTTTTAAGGCCGTGGTGTTTCATAAAAGTACATAATTAGACTTTAGATAAAGTGAGATTTGTTGAATGTAAAGGTTGTTGGCTAGAATGAAACAGGTTTGCAGCAAATTTCATAACTGTTTTGAAGTCATTTCCGTTGAGGTTAGGCTAACGTTTTTATACGATTTCAAATTTTTACGTTGTGCTGCACGGTTGTAGTTTGAATAATTATGGCTGAAAAACCACAGGCTACGAAAAATGCTCGCGGCAACAATTTCACAATTAGGCGGGCTACATTTGACCCAGACAATACTAATTTTTAAAAACGTGGAAAATAAAACCACAAATCTAATTTCACCAGCAGAGAAAGTTATTACACGTAAAATAATGAGAATCTTTTACTCTAATAATTCCTTGTTTGCTTTTTTTTGTAGGAAGTGGCCTGGGAAAAAATAGCCAACCAGTTCAACTGTGTCCATCGTAGAGGTGGGGCGATTCATGAACGAATCGTTCATTTGAACGACTCCGACCAAAGAATCGTATGAATCGGTTCTTTCCTGTCTCGATTCGTCGTTCAATTGATTCGAAGTTACGTGTTGTACGACGCTGCGCAGCGTGATTTAAATCTGAATAAAGAATCGCGAATCCTATGAATCGGTTTCTTCTTGTCTCGGTTCGTCGTTTGTGTTAGATTTTGCTCGTACGACCAGTGCCAGTGTCTTTTATATGATTAAGGCCCCGGGCCCAAGGTAATGAAGGGGCCCTTCTAGAAAGGAAGTAACTCAATACAATACAATATATATTTTTATCTACGACCACTACTAAAAGTAGGCCTTTTAACGCTAGCTTGTTTCACTAAAAGTGACGTTTTATAGTTTAGCGTGGTTATAGAACTCAGCTGTTTACTTTTAACCCATGTGCTAAAAGTGAAGTGAGGTTACAAAACTACAATTTCGAACTGGAGGTGAAGTTGTAAAGTTATTCTAGTTACTTCTTGCTTTACAGGTAAAGTGTTTTTGAAATAATTAACGCGTTATGTAATAAATACAGTCAGACGTGGAGTATTAATAATTACATTCTGTAACTGACCTTGCAGTACTGGCTTCGCAAACATTCGCCCGCGCGGCATGGGCTACTGTTTATTATGACATAAATTAGAAGTGTCGTAGATGCAAACCTCTGTTAAATCGATATTATGGATTAATAACGGTAAAATTAAGGTCGTAGATAAAATATTGTATGCAACGCATGCTAAAAGTAGTTTATGCACGAGACATGTTATGAAACTCAGCCTTCGGCTTCGTTTCATGATTTTCATGTCTCGCGCATAAACGTTGACTTGTAGCACTTGTTGCATAAATAGCTATTAATATACCTGCTTTTATTTTTATACAACTATGTACTGAAACGAAATTAAAATTCTAATAAAATGTATATAAACACAATAGAACATAAGAATCCTAAAAATTAAGAAATATGTCATAATTATTGCTACACAATAATAAAAGATTTTTTTCTCGATTTGATATGGGCAAAGTCCTGTATTATATCTTCAAAATTTAAATTCAACAATATGTCGCTTTCTATGCACATTAATGATAAAAGAGTTTAGCCTCTCTTGTAGCACAGTACTGCAAAGTTCGTTTTTTATCCTGCTTAACTTCGAAAATGAACGTTCTCCACTGCAATTAGTGATGATTGATGAATAATGACATGAAAATTCTAAGTGATAACGCAACGTTAGAAAATGTTTCTTCTAATTTATCAGTTCTTAAAATGTTAAACAGTAGCGAGTTATCAATTTGTTTAGTTTTATATACATCGTTAGTTCCTAAATACAGCGCTAAATGAATACATTCCGTTTCTAATTCTTCTCCATTTATAGCAAGGTGATAATATTCAGCAAACTTTTTACAGCTATCGTGCAATACATTTGGACTAATGGTTCTTAATTGATAAACAGCCACACCGATTGTTTACTTTGATATATGCAGCAGATCTCTGCTGTAGTTAAGTTATCGATGAGTCGATAATTGGGATAAACACTTCCACTTTAAATTTATCAAATGAATACACAACTTTAATTTTTATTTTTTTACAAAATATTTAATGAATTACAGAATTATTAGTTGATCAATGCGCCTGTCGGGGGCCCCAAAAAATTGGGGGCCACGGGCCCGGGCCCGCCTGGCCCGTGCCTAAAGACTGCACTGCGTACGATGCAATGTGCGATTCAAAAATTGAAACCCGAACGCGAACGGGACGAACTAAACAAACTGAATCTTAAACTTGGTTGGTGCCACTGTTTTATCTTTTATAAGTAATACCTGCAACTGCAATGCAATTAAACTGATAACTGACCAAGCGGCAAGCGCATTTCAGCAAGGACAGCAAAGATAGTATGGAAGGTTCTTGATTCATAGCGTCTGGTTTCAAGAATACAAATGCGCTCGGTGCAAAATCTAAAATTCAGCGGGACCCAACCGAACGAAACTGAATCGTTCAAATGAACGAATCGAATGAATCGGTTCATGTTGATTGATTGAATTCGGTTCATGTTGATTGATTGAATCTTAAGAATCGACTCCTAAAAATTAATCGGATTGCCCACCTCTAGTCCATCGTATTCGAACTGTGGCACAGTTGAAGTCCAAGTACGATAACTTGAAAACGGCAGCTAGAAAGTACTATGCTGCCCACAAATCGTATTTGCATCGTACAGGAGGCGGTGCTGCAAAAGTCCCCGACAAAAAAGTATCATATATGACGTTATTCTAGAAATATTGTATATGAAAACTGTTGGGGCTGTAGAACTTCCTGTATCGCAGACTTGGAGGTGGTTTTTGAAGACGATAAAGATATACAAATGGGTGACGACATGGTATGTGGTGGTAGCCGATGTGCAGTTGAAAATGGGGACGATACTGCAAACGCTGTTTGCAAATAGAGGTGTGCAGAAAGTTCCTCAAAATGAAAAGTGGGAAACACACTCCGATGTTAAAAAGAAAAGAAATTGGAAAATTAAATAAAAGCATGTGAACTTTGAAAGAGGATTATTTAAAAAAGAAAATTTCTTTTTTGGAAAACGAAAGAAAGGCAATTAAAGTGGTTGCAGATGGACGAGGAGTAGGTGCCACGAAAAAAAGATGGAACTAATTTGCATAGAAATTGAAATTAAGAAGAGACAATTACAATTAGAATAGTTTAGCTATTTATTAGTTATTAATTTATGTAGTTTAATCAATTTATTACTGTTGTTTTTAATTAGGTTTAGTTTTATAAGTGTAAATAAATACCCAAGAAAACTTGGAATAATTTATTTTTTTCTATAGCACTTGTTCAAGTGTCCTTTTATCAACTCAAAACAAGAAGTCAAGTTTTACTTTAACAGCAAGGGTAGATAAAGTAGCACTTTAACATCAACGATAGATAATAGTTATTTACTATACAAGTGGGATAACAGTATCATTAATATACGTGTGTGTAAGTTACAAACGAGTGCGTAGCAGGAGTTATGTAAGCACACAAGTATATTAATGATGCATTATCACACATGTATTGTACAAAATTTTATCTACGACTGCCTAAAATTGAGAAAAGTGCATTAAGAGAAATGTCAGATCTGTCATTTTCAAAACTATTTTAGTAGGCAAATGTCATTATGTCATTCATTTGACACTATTTCAGTTACGTAATGAAGTCATTACACAACTCAGTTGCGTAATGAAACCATTACATAACTGAGTGGTGTAATGAGCTTCATTACGTAACTGAAATAGTGTCAAATGAGTGACGTAATGCGTTACTTATCCCACTGGAGTAGATAAAGTAATTTAATTTTCTAACTTGTTAAAATTAAATATGACACCTTTGTTTTATCGTAGCAACCCAATCTAGCTACTAACATTTTGAAATGTGATTGACTGCCCTTATTTTCTTTTGAAATTGTTCAAGTTCTTGCTATAGAAAAAAAAAATGTATTATACACTCTTGAACCATTAACGTCTCGATATCTGGATATCGTAAATTTTTCAAGAACAAAATTCATTATCGGTACTCTTTATAATCCTAATAAAAAAGAATACAAATTATTTCTTGACGAATTTGAAAATTCTATTATTTCATGCATGTCTTATTCTGAACATATAATCTGTTTAGGTGATTTTAATATAGATTTTTTAAAACCGCACCACACCTCTACAGCATACATGCAAAATTTGCTTGAATATCTTGGTTTTTATCAAATTATTAATCAACCTACAAGGGTATCAAACATTTAAATATTCTCGGCCTTAGCAGAGAAAAACATACCGTTATACCAGAAAATCTGAAGGATCTTAACATGATTAATGATTACTTTGTAAATGGTATTCCCACTGTTAACAATAATGGACAGACAGTCCCTCTCGACATTTATAAAGAGACCACTTACAAAAATTTAAAATTTACCTTTTCTCCGGTTGATACCACAACTGTATTCCAATATTATGAATAAAATCAAATCAAATGCATTTGGTAATGATAATATTAATATAACATGTTAAAGCTGTGTTGTCCAGTTATAATTCCCTACGTCCCCATATTATTAACTCTTATTGTTAGTAATATTTTCCCCCAGAGTTGGAAACATGCAATCGTCATGCCACTTCCTAAAAATAAACAACTGAGCAAAATTAATGACCTACGTCCCATTAGTCTTCTTCCGACGTTGTCCAAACTATTTGAAAAAGTTATTCACTTTCAACTTAATCCTTTCATTAACAATAATAATGTTTTGCCTCCGATGCAATCTGGTTTTCGATCTGGCTATAGCTGTACTACTGCTTTGCTAAAAGTAACTGACGATATTTTAGGTGCCACTGACAAGGCAAGGCCACTGCACTTGTGGTGTTAGATTATAGCAAGGCATTTGACACAGTGATGAGTGAATCATGACACTCTTATCATGATTCTAAAATTCCTGGGGGTTGCTCATGTTGCTACCTCTTTAATCGCAAGCTATCTTTGTAATCGAACACAATCTGTCAGTTTGGACAATAATATGTCTAGATCACTATCAGTGAGTCAAGGAGTTCCACAGGGATCAAATCTGGGCCTCTTGTTGTTTTCAATATATACATCTGTGTTTATGCAACATGTTAAATTCTCAAAAATTCATGCAGATGATACTCAATTATACCATTCATTTACCGCAGCAAACTGGAGGAATGCTGTTGATGAAATAAATTTGGATCTGCAGTATATCTATGATGTTTCCGTTAAACACTCACTTAAGATAAACCCCGACAAATCTGCCGCGTTACTGTTCGGCAATAAAAAAATCTGCCATAATTTAGTTAATATTGCTAACATTAATATTAATAATGTTAAAATTCCTTTCGTGACTAAAGCCAAAAGTCTAGGTTTAACACTAGGCAATACTTTCCGTTATAGAGATCAAATATCCAAATATATTCTTCAGAGTTACCAACATCTTAGAAAGCTCTATCCTCATAGGTCATATTTAAACTGCGAAACTAAAAAGAAATTGTGCGAAGCTTTTGTTCTATCGCAATTTAATTATTGTGTTCCTGTTTATTACTTAACATTACCCGCCATTACCGCCCATAGAATTCAAAAAATTCAAAATGCTTGCTTGAGATTTATATACGGCATTAGCAAATATGAGCGTATATCTTAGAAGCTAGTTGATGCAGGTTGACTGACAATGCAAAATCGTAGAATACTGCAGGCCCAATGTCTTTTTCATCAAATTTTATCAAACAAGAAACCTCCTTATTTATACAATAAGATTACCTTTAGAACTGATGCTCATAATATTTCTACTAGATTTAGGGGCCAAATTTCACCACCTCTCCATAAAACAATCTTCTTCGAGCGGTCATTCTCGTTTCAGATATATGCAATGTATAACAGTTTACCTTCGAATCTTAAAGACTACAGTTCTAAATTATTTAAATCAAAATTGCATTTAGACCTTTTGCAAAATCCCAATATTGAACTTGTCTGGAGCCAGTTAAAACATAAAATTCGAGCATTAAATACTTCACCAAATTTGAGCAATACGGTTTTAGATCATATTAGGCTAGCAGTAAACCAGTAAATCAAATTGATACTTACTTTTGGAATAAATGTGTACAACACGTTATTGATATTGAAAATTGTTATTCTTGCAACGTAGAAGTTTCCCCATTAATAATAAATATTACTGACGAAAGCGATATTTCAGATTTTGCCGAATACAGTGACGACTAAAACCCGGATTTTTGGCAAAATGCCTCTTTCTTCTTTATAAAGGCACATGTATTATAATTAAATATAATTGTTTCATACAATTTCTAACCTTTTAAGCTATGGTTTATTTTGCCTATTTTGTCTAATTTAATAAATTTCATTAATGATGCCAATTTTACTACTTATTTGCTTACAGTTTTGTTTTAGAGCCTAATTTATACTTGTCTTAAATAAAATTTGCTTCTAGTGTAAATCCAACTTTATTTGCTGCTGCATGGTGTAAAATCAACTTTTAATTTTCTAACCTAAAACATAAACAAAGCCGTAAAATTCGACGCTTAAAACACAGTGTGGGTTTACCGATTATTTGAGTTTTGTTATTTATTTTATTTGTTCCTCACTTGTAAACATCAATTTATCAAGTCACTGTATTCACCTTGAAAATGTTTCTTAACTGGCTAGCCAGTAAAAAATTTACTGGCTAGCCAGTTATATTTTACAAGCGTGCTCATAGATAAATGATAGCGTGCAAAGCCAGAGTTGTCTTCCTTAGTATGTGTCATATTGATAAATTTAGTTGCTTGTCAGTTTGACATTTTGAATTAATGGTAAATTTCTAGTTATTTACAAGTGAGAAACAAATAAAATATTCAACAAAACACACCAGGTAACCATTTTTACTGGCTCAAGGATATGACAGGCTCGCCTAACGGCTCGCCAGTCATCCCAATCCTATCGCCAGTAAAAACTGTTTTACCTGGCTTGTAATGTTAAATACTATAAAATGCCTAAAGTGGGTAAAACATATTTGTCAGAATTGTTAAGAAAATGGACTTACGGTATATCTTTTTATACAACTGATGGAAGTGTGGTGTTTTGCAAAGATTGTGAACATAAGGTAAAATTTAAATTACCCTAACCTGCAAATAATATAAGTGTAATTTAGAATTGTCTTTTATGTATTTTTAGATTAATTGCACTAAAAAGTGTCATTTGGATCAACATACAAAAACCACAAAGCATAAAGAAAACTCTTATAAAAGGAAACAAGCGGCTCAAACTCTTCTTACAAATATAAAATGTACACCAAACAGTTTTAATACAGATTTGTGCCAAGCATTGCTTGCGGCAGGTATACCATGGAACAAGCTTGAATGTGAAGAATTTAGGAACTTTTTAAAAAAGTAT
>CALNHX010005147.1:0-57500 GCA_940337035.1 Agriotes lineatus
CAAGCCAAGCCAAACCAAGCCAAGCCAAGCCAAGCCCAGCCAAGCCAAGCCAAGCCAAGCCAAGCCAAGCCAAGCCAAGCCAAGCCAAGCCAAGCCAAGCCAAGCCAAGCCAAGCCAGCCAAGCCAAGCCAAGCCAAGCCAAGCCAAGCCAAGCCAAGCCAAGCCAAGCCAAGCCAAGCCAAGCCAAGCCAAGCCAAGCCAAGCCAAGCCAAGCCAAGCCAAGCCAAGCCAAGGCAAGCCAAGCCAAGCCAAGCCAAGCCAAGCCAAGCCAAGCCAAGCCAAGCCAAGCCAAGCCAAGCCAAGCCAAGCCAAGCCAAGCCAAGCCAAGCCAAGCCAAGCCAAGCCAAGCCAAGCCAAGCCAAGCCAAGCCAAGCCAAGCCAATCCAAGCCAAGCCAAGCCAAGCCAAGCCAAGCCAAGAAAAGCCAAGTCAAGCCAAGCCAAGCCAATACAAGCCAAGCCAAGAAAAGCCAAGTCAAGCCAAGCCAAGCCAAGCCAAGCCAAGCCAAGACAAGCCAAGCCAAGCCAAGCCAAGCCAAGTCAAGCCAAGCCAAGCCAAGCCAATACAAGCCAAGCCAAGCCAAGCCAAGCCAAGCCAAGCCAAGAAAAGTCAAGCCAAGCCAAGCCAATACAAGCCAAGCCAAGAAAAGCCAAGTCAAGCCAAGCCAAGCCAAGCCAAGCCAAGCCAAGCCAAGCCAAGCTAAGGCAAGCCAAGCCAAGCGAAGCCCAGCCAAGCCAAGCCAAGCCAAGCCAAGCCAAGCCAAGCCAAGCCAAGCCAAGCCAAGCCAAGCCAAGCCAAGCCAAGCCAAGCCAAGCCAAGCCAAGCCAAGCCAAGCCAAGCCAAGCCAAGCCAAGCCAAGAAAAGCCAAGTCAAGCCAAGCCAAGCCAATACAAGCCAAGCCAAGAAAAGCCAAGTCAAGCCAAGCCAAGCCAAGCCAAACCAAGCCAAGACAAGCCAAGCCAAGCCAAGCCAAGCCAAGTCAAGCCAAGCCAAGCCAAGCCAATACAAGCCAAGCCAAGCCAAGCCAAGCCAAGCCAAGCCAAGAAAAGTCAAGCCAAGCCAAGCCAATACAAGCCAAGCCAAGAAAAGCCAAGTCAAGCCAAGCCAAGCCAAGCCAAGCAAGCCAAGCCAAGCCAAGCTAAGGCAAGCCAAGCCAAGCGAAGCCAGCCAAGCCAAGCCAAGCCAAGCCAAGCCAAGCCAAGCCAAGCCAAGCCAAGCCAAGCCAAGCCAAGCCAAGCCAAGCCAAGCCAAGCCAAGCCAAGCCAAGCCAAGCCAAGCCAAGCCAAGCCAAGCCAAGCCAAGCCAAGCCAAGCCAAGCCAAGCCAAGCCAAGCCAAGCCAAGCCAAGCCAAGCCAAGCCAAGCCAAGCCAAGCCAAGCCAAGCCAAGCCAAGCCAAGCCAAGCCAAGCCAAGCCAAGCCAAGCCAAGCCAAGCCAAGCCAAGCCAAGCCAAGCCAAGCCAAGCCAAGCCAAGCCAAGCCAAGCCAAGCCAAGCCAAGCCAAGCCAAGCCAAGCCAAGCCAAGCCAAGCCAATACAAGCCAAGCCAAGCCAAGCCAAGCCAAGCCAAGCCAAGAAAAGCCAAGTCAAGCCAAGCCAAGCCAATACAAGCCAAGCCAAGAAAAGCCAAGTCAAGCCAAGCCAAGCCAAGCCAAGCCAAGCCAAGCCAAGCCAAGCTAAGGCAAGCCAAGCCAAGCGAAGCCCAGCCAAGCCAAACCAAGCCAAGCCAAGCCAAGCCAAGCCAAGCCAAGCCAAGCCAAGCCAAGCCAAGCCAAGCCAAGCCAAGCCAAGCCAAGCCAAGCCAAGCCAAGCCAAGCCAAGCCAAGCCAAGCCAAGCCAAGCCAAGCCAAGCCAAGCCAAGCCAAGCCAAGCCAAGCCAAGCCAAGCCAAGCCAAGCCAAGCCAAGCCAAGCCAAGCCAAGCCAAGCCAAGCCAAGCCAAGCCAAGCGAAGCCCAGCCAAGCCAAACCAAGCCAAGCCAAGCCAAGCCAAGCCAAGCCAAGCCAAGCCAAGCCAAGCCAAGCCAAGCCAAGCCAAGCCAAGCCAAGCCAAGCCAAGCCAAGCCAAGCCAAGCCAAGCCAAGCCAAGCCAAGCCAAGCCAAGCCAAGCCAAGCCAAGCCAAGCCAAGCCAAGCCAAGCCAAGCCAAGCCAAGCCAAGCCAAGCCAAGCCAAGCCAAGCCAAGCCAAGCCAAGCCAAGCCAAGCCAAGCCAAGCCAAGCCAAGCCAAGCCAAGCCAAGCCAAGCCAAGCCAAGCCAAGCCAAGCCAAGCCAAGCCAAGCCAAGCCAAGCCAAGCCAAGCCAATCCAAGCCAAGCCAAGCCAAGCCAAGCCAAGCCAAGCCAAGCCAAGCCAAGCCAAGCCAAGCCAAGCCAAGCCAAGCCAAGCCAAGCCAAGCCAAGCCAAGCCAAGCCAAGCCAAGCCAAGCCAAGCCAAGCCAAGCCAAGCCAAGGCAAGCCAAGCCAAGCCAAGCCAAGCCAAGCCAAGCCAAGCCAAGCCAAGCCAAGCCAAGCCAAGCCAAGCCAAGCCAAGCCAAGCCAAGCCAAGCCAAGCCAAGCCAAGCCAAGCCAAGCCAAGCCAAGCCAAACCAAGCCAAGCCAAGCCAAGCCAAGCCAAGCCAAGCCAAGCCAAGCCAAGCCAAGCCAAGCCAAGCCAAGCCAAGCCAAGCCAAGCCAAGCCAAGCCAAGCCAAGCCAAGCCAAGCCAAGCCAAGCCAAGCCAAGCCAAGCCAAGCCAAGCCAAGCCAAGCCAAGCCAAGCTACGCCAGGCCAGGCCAGGCCAGGCCAGGCCAGGCCAGGCCAGGCCAAACCACGCCAGCCCAAGCCAAGCCAAGCCAAGCCAAGCCAAGCCAAGCCAAGCCAAGCCAAGCCAAGCCAAGACAAGCCAAGCCAAGCCAAGCCAAGCCAAGTCAAGCCAAGCCAAGCCAAGCCAATACAAACCAAGCCAAGCCAAGCCAAGCCAAGCCAAGCCAAGAAAAGCCAAGTAAAGCCAAGCCAAGCCAATACAAGCCAAGCCAAGAAAAGCCAAGTCAAGCCAAGACAAGCCAAGCCAAGCCAAGCCAAGCCAAGTCAAGCCAAGCCAAGCCAAGCCAATACAAGCCAAGCCAAGCCAAGCCAAGCCAAGCCAAGCCAAGAAAAGCCAAGTCAAGCCAAGCCAAGCCAATACAAGCCAAGCCAAGAAAAGCCAAGTCAAGCCAAGCCAAGCCAAGCCAAGCCAAGCCAAGCCAAGCCAAGCTAAGGCAAGCCAAGCCAAGCGAAGCCCAGCCAAGCCAAGCCAAGCCAAGCCAAGCCAAGCCAAGCCAAGCCAAGCCAAGCCAAGCCAAGCCAAGCCAAGCCAAGCCAAGCCAAGCCAAGCCAAGCCAAGCCAAGCCAAGCCAAGCCAAGCCAAGCCAAGCCAAGCCAAGCCAAGCCAAGCCAAGCCAAGCCAAGCCAAGCCAAGCCAAGCCAAGCCAAGCCAAGCCAAGCCAAGCCAAGCCAAGCCAAGCCAAGCCAAGCCAAGCCAAGCCAAGCCAAGCCAAGCCAAGCCAAGCCAAGCCAAGCCAAGCCAAGCAAGCCAAGCCAAGCCAAGCCAAGCCAAGCCAAGCCAAGCCAAGCCAAGCCAAGCCAAGCCAAGCCAAGCCAAGCCAAGCCAAGCCAAGCCAAGCCAAGCCAAGCCAAGCCAAGCCAAGCCAAGCCAAGCCAAGCCAAGCCAAGCCAAGCCAAGCCAAGCCAAGCCAAGCCAAGCCAAGCCAAGCCAAGCAAGCCAAGCCAAGCCAAGCCAAGCCAAGCTAAGCCAGGCCAGGCCAGGCCAGGCCAGGCCAGGCCAGGCCAGGCCAGGCCAGGCCAGGCCAGGCCAGGCCAGGCCAAACCACGCCAGGCCAGGCCAGGCCAGGCCAGGCCAGGCCAGGCCAGGCCAGGCCAAACCACGCCAGCCCAAGCCAAGCCAAGCCAAGCCAAGCCAAGCCAAGCCAAGCCAAGCCAAGCCAAGCCAAGACAAGCCAAGCCAAGCCAAGCCAAGCCAAGTCAAGCCAAGCCAAGCCAAGCCAATATAAACCAAGCCGAGCCGAGCCGAGCCGAGCCGAGCCGAGCCGAGCCGAGCCGAGCCGAGCCGAGCCGAGCCGAGCCGAGCCGAGCCGAGCCGAGCCGAGCCGAGCCGAGCCGAGCCGAGCCGAGCCGAGCCGAGCCGAGCCGAGCCGAGCCGAGCCGAGCCGAGCCGAGCCGAGCCGAGCCGAGCCCAGCCGAGCCGAGCCGAGCCGAGCCGAGCCGAGCCGAGCCGAGCCGAGCCGAGCCGAGCCGAGCCGAGCCGAGCCGAGCCGAGCCGAACCGAGCCGAGCCGAGCCGAGCCGAGCCGAGCCGAGCCGAGCCGAGCCGAGCCGAGCCGAGCCGAACCGAGCCGAGCCGAGCCGAGCCGAGCCGAGCCGAGCCGAGCTGAGCCGTGCCCAGCCGAGCCAAGCCCAGCCAAGCCCAGCCCAGCCAAGCCAAGCCAAGCCAAGCCAAGCCAAGCCAAGCCAAGGCAAGCCAAGCCAAGCCAAGCCAAGCCAAGCCAAGCCAAGCCAAGCCAAGCCAAGCCAAGCCAAGCCAAGCCAAGCCAAGCCAAGCCAAGCCAAGCCAAGCCAAGACAAGCCAAGCCAAGCCAAGCCAAGCCCAGCCGAGCGGAGCCGAGCCGAGCCGAGCCGAGCCGAGCCGAGCCGAGCCGAGCCGAGCCGAGCCGAGCCGAGCCGAGCCGAGCCGAGCCGAGCCGAGCCGAGCCGAGCCGAGCCGAGCCGAGCCCAGCGGAGCCCAGCCAGCCAAGCCAAGCCAACCCAAGCCAAGCCAAGCCAAGCCAAGCCAAGCCAAGCCAATACAAGCCAATACAAGCCAAGCTAAGGCAAGCAAGCCAAGCCAAGCCAAGCCAATCCAAGCCAAGCCAAGCCAAGCCAAGCCAAGCCAAGCCAAGCCAAGCCAAGCCAAGCCAAGCCAAGCCAAGCCAAGCCAATACAAGCCAAGCTAAGGCAAGCCAAGCCAAGCCAAGCCAAGCCAAGCCAAGCCAAGCCAAGCCAAGCCAAGCCAAGCCAAGCCAAGCCAAGCCAAGCCAAGCCAATACAAGCCAATACAAGCCAAGCCAAGGCAAGCCAAGCCAAGCCAAGCCAAGCCAAGCCAAGCCAAGCCAAGCCAAGCCAAGCCAAGCCAAGCCAAGCCAATACAAGCCAATACAAGCCGAGCCGAGCCGAGCCGAGCCGAGCCGAGCCGAGCCGAGCCGATCCGAGCCGAGCCGAGCCGAGCCGAGCCGAGCCGAGCCGAGCCGAGCCGAGCCGAGCCGAGCCGAGCCGAGCCGAGCCGAGCCGAGCCGAGCCGAGCCGAGCCGAGCCCAGCCGAGCCGAGCCGAGCCGAGCCGAGCCGAGCCGAGCCGAGCCGAGCCGAGCCGAGCCGAGCCGAGCCGAACCGAGCCGAGCCGAGCCGAGCCGAGCCGAGCCGAGCCGAGCCGAGCCGAGCCGAGCCGAGCCGAGCCGAACCGAGCCGAGCCGAGCCGAGCCGAGCCGAGCCGAGCCGAGTTGAGCCGTGCCCAGCCGAGCCAAGCCCAGCCAAGCCCAGCCCAGCCAAGCCAAGCCAAGCCAAGCCAAGCCAAGCCAAGGCAAGCCAAGCCAAGCAAGCCAAGCCAAGCCAAGCCAAGCCAAGCCAAGCCAAGCAAGCCAAGCCAAGCCAAGCCAAGCCAAGCCAAGCCAAGCCAAGCCAAGCCAAGCCAAGACAAGCCAAGCCAAGCCAAGCCAAGCCAAGCCAGCCGAGCGGAGCCGAGCCGAGCCGAGCCGAGCCGAGCCGAGCCGAGCCGAGCCGAGCCGAGCCGAGCCGAGCCGAGCCGAGCCGAGCCGAGCCGAGCCGAGCCGAGCCGAGCCGAGCCGAGCCGAGCCGAGCCGAGCCAATACAAGCCAAGCTAAGGCAAGCCAAGCCAAGCCAAGCCAAGCCAAGCCAAGCCAAGCCAAGCCAAGCCAAGCCAAGCCAAGCCAAGCCAAGCCAAGCCAATACAAGCCAATACAAGCCAAGCTAAGGCAAGCCAAGCCAAGCCAAGCCAAGCCAAGCCAAGCCAAGCCAAGCCAAGCCAAGCCAAGCCAAGCCAAGCCAAGCCAAGCCAATACAAGCCAAGCCAAGGAAAGCCAGGCCAGGCCAGGCCAGGCCAGGCCAGGCCAAACCACGCCAGGCCAAGCCAAGCCAAGCCACGCCAAGCCAAGCCAAGCCAAGCCAAGCCAAGCCAAGCCAATACAAGCCAAGCCAAGCCAAGCCAAGTCAAGCCAAGCCAAGCCAAGCCAATACAAGCCAAGCCAAGCCAAGCCAAGCCAAGCCAAGCCAAGCCAAGCCAAGCCAAGCCAAGCCAAGCCAAGCCAAGCCAAGCCCAGCCGAGCCGAGCCGAGCCGAGCCGAGCCGAGCCGAGCCGAGCCGAGCCGAGCCGAGCCGAGCCGAGCCGAGCCGAGCCGAGCCGAGCCGAGCCGAGCCGAGCCGAGCCAAGCTAAGGCAAGCCAAGCCAAGCCAAGCGAAGCGAAGCCAAGCCAAGCCAAGCCAAGCCAAGCCAAGCCAAGCCAAGCCAAGCCAAGCCAAGCCAAGCCAAGCCAAGCCAAGCCAAGCCAAGCCAAGCCAAGCCAAGCCAAGCCAAGCCAAGCCAAGCCAAGCCAAGCCAAGCCAAGCCAAGCCAAGCCAAGCCAAGCCAAGCCAAGCCAAGCTAAGGCAAGCCAAGCCAAGCCAAGCCAAGCCAAGCCAAGCCAAGCCAAGCCAAGCCAATCCAAGCAAAGCCAAGCCAAGCCGAGCCGAGCCGAGACGAGCCGAGCCGAGCCGAGCCGAGCCGAGCCGAGCCGAGCCGAGCCGAGCCGAGCCGAGCCCAGCGGAGCCCAGCCAAGCCAAGCCAAGCCAAGCCAAGCCAAGCCAAGCCAAGCCAAGCCAAGCCAATACAAGCCAATACAAGCCAAGCTAAGGCAAGCCAAGCCAAGCCAAGCCAAGCCAAGCCAAGCCAAGCCAAGCCAAGCCAATCCAAGCCAAGCCAAGCCAAGCCAAGCCAAGCCAAGCCAAGCCAAGCCAAGCCAAGCCAAGCCAAGCCAAGCCAAGCCAAGCCAAGCCAAGCCAAGCCAAGCCAAGCCAAGCCAAGCCAAGCCAAGCCAAGCCAAGCCAAGCCAAGCCAAGCCAAGCCAATACAAGCCAATACAAGCCAAGCGAAGCCAAGCCAAGCCAAGCCAAGCCAAGCCAAGCCAAGCTAAGGCAAGCCAAGCCAAGCCAAGCGAAGAGAAGCCAAGCCAAGCCAAGCCAAGCCAAGCCAAGCCAAGTCAAGCCAAGCCAAGCCAAGCCAATACAAGCCAATACAAGCCAAGCGAAGCCAAGCCAAGCCAAGCCAAGCCAAGCCAAGCTAATGCAAGCCAAGCCAAGCCAAGCGAAGCGAAGCCAAGCCAAGCCAAGCCAAGCCAAGCCAAGCCAAGCCAAGCCAAGCCAAGCCAAGCCAAGCCAAGCCAAGCCAAGCCAAGCCAAGCCAAGCCAAGCCAAGCCAAGCCAAGCCAAGCCAAGCCAAGCCAAGCCAAGCCAAGCCAAGCCAAGCCAAGCCAAGCCAAGCCAAGCCAAGCCAAGCCAATACAAGCCAATACAAGCCAAGCGAAGCCAAGCCAAGCCAAGCCAAGCCAAGCCAAGCTAAGGCAAGCCAAGCCAAGCCAAGCGAAGCGAAGCCAAGCCAAGCCAAGCCAAGCCAAGCCAAGCCAAGCCAAGCCAAGCCAAGCCAAGCCAAGCCAAGCCAAGCCAAGCCAAGCCAAGCCAAGCCAAGCCAAGCCAAGCCAAGCCAAGCCAAGCCAAGCCAAGCCAAGCCAAGCCAAGCCAAGCCAAGCCAAGCCAAGCCAAGCCAAGCCAAGCCAAGCCAAGCCAAGCCAAGCCAATCCAAGCCAAGCCAAGCCAAGCCAAGCCAAGCCAAGCCAAGCCAAGCCAAGCCAAGCCAAGCCAAGCCAAGCCAATACAAGCCAAGCTAAGGCAAGCCAAGCCAAGCCAAGCCAAGCCAAGCCAAGCCAAGCCAAGCCAAGCCAAGCCAAGCCAAGCCAAGCCAAGCCAAGCCAAGCCAATACAAGCCAATACAAGCCAAGCCAAGGCAAGCCAAGCCGAGCCGAGCCGAGCCGATCCGAGCCGAGCCGAGCCGAGCCGAGCCGAGCCGAGCCGAGCCGAGCCGAGCCGAGCCGAGCCGAGCCGAGCCGAGCCGAGCCGAGCCGAGCCGAGCCGAGCCGAGCCGAGCCGAGCCGAGCCGAGCCGAGCCGAGCCGAGCCGAGCCGAGCCGAGCCGAGCCGAGCCGAGCCGAGCCGAGCCGAGCCGAGCCGAGCCGAGCCGAGCCGAGCCGAGCCGAGCCGAGCCGAGCCGAGCCCAGCCGAGCCGAGCCGAGCCGAGCCGAGCCGAGCCGAGCCGAGCCGAGCCGAGCCGAGCCGAGCCGAGCCGAGCCGAGCCGAGCCGAGCCGAACCGAGCCGAGCCGAGCCGAGCCGAGCCGAGCCGAGCCGAGCCGAGCCGAGCCGAGCCGAGCCGAACCGAGCCGAGCCGAGCCGAGCCGAGCCGAGCCGAGCCGAGCTGAGCCGTGCCCAGCCGAGCCAAGCCCAGCCAAGCCCAGCCCAGCCAAGCCAAGCCAAGCCAAGCCAAGCCAAGCCAAGCCAAGCCAAGCCAAGCCAAGCCAAGCCAAGCCAAGCCAAGCCAAGCCAAGCCAAGCCAAGCCAAGCCAAGCTTGGCTTGGCTTGGCTTGGCTTGGCTTGGCTTGGCTTGGCTTGGCTTGGCTTGGCTTGGCTTGGCTTGGCTTGGCTTGGCTTGGCTTGGCTTGGCTTGGCTTGGCTTGGCTTGGCTTGGCTTGGCGTGGCTTGGCGTGGCTTGTATTGGCTTGGCCTGGCCTGGCTTGGCCTGGCCTGGCCTGGCCTGGCTTGCCTTGCCTTGGCCTGGCTTGGCTTGGCTTGGCTTGGCTTGGCCTGGCTTGGCTTGGCTTGGCTTGGCTTGGCTTGGCTTGGCTTGGCTTGGCTTGGCTTGGCTTGGCTTGGCTTGGCTTGGCTTGGCTTGGCTTGTCTTGGCTTGGATTGGCTTGGCTTGGCTTGGCTTGGCTTGACTTGGCTTGGCTTGGCTTGGCTTGGCTTGGCTTGGCTTGGCTTGGCTTGGCTTGGCTTGGCTTGGCTTGGCTTGGCTTGGCTTGGCTTGGCTTGGCTTGGCTTGGCTTGGCTTGGCTTGGCTTGGCTTGGCTTGGCTTGGCTTGGCTTGGCTTGGCTTGGCTTGGCTTGGCTTGGCTTGGCTTGGCTTGGCTTGGCTTGGCTTGGCTTGGCTTGGCTTGGCTTGGCTTGGCTTGGCTTGGCTTGGCTTGGCTTGGCTTGGCTTGGCTTGGCTTGGCTTGGCTTGGCTTGGCTTGGCTTGGCTTGGCTTGGCTTGGCTTGGCTTGGCTTGGCTTGGCTTGGCTTGGCTTGGCTTGGCTTGGCTTGGCTTGGCTTGGCTTGGCTTGGCTTGGCTTGGCTTGGCTTGTCTTGGCTTGGCTTGGCTTGGCTTGGCTTGGCTTGGCTTGGCTTGGCTTGGCTTGGCTTGGCTTGGCTTGGCTTGGCTTGGCCTGGTCAAGCTTGTATTGGCTTGGCTTGGCTTGGCTTGGCTTGGCTTGGCCTGGCCTGGCCTGGCCTGGCTTGCCTTGCCTTGGCCTGGCTTGGCTTGGCTTGGCTTGGCTTGGCTTGTATTGGCTTGGCTTGGCTTGGCTTGGCTTGGCTTGGCTTGGCTTGGCTTGGCTTGGCTTGGCTTGGCTTGGCTTGGCTTGGCTTGGCTTGGCTTGGCTTGGCTTGGCTTGGCTTGGCTTGGCTTGGCTTGGCTTGGCTTGGCTTGGCTTGGCTTGGCTTGGCTTGGCTTGGCTTGGCTTGGCTTGGCTTGGCTTGGCTTGGCTTGGCTTGGCTTGGCTTGGCTTGGCTTGGCTTGGCTTGGCTTGGCTTGGCTTGGCTTGGCTTGGCTTGGCTTGGCTTGGCTTGGCTTGGCTTGGCTTGGCTTGGCTTGGCTTGGCTTGGCTTGGCATGGCTTGGCTTGGCTTGGCTTGGCTTGGCTTGGCTTGGCTTGGCTTAGCTTGGCTTGGCTTGGCTTGGCTTGGCTTGGCTTGGCTTGGCTTGGCTTGGCTTGCCTTAGCTTGGCTTGGCTTGGCTAGGCTTGGCTTGGCTTAGCTTGGCTTGTATTGGCTTGTATTGGCTTAGCTTGGCTTGGCTTGGCTTGGCGTGCCTTAGCTTGGCTTGGCTTGGCTTGGCTTGGCTTGGTTTAGCTTGGCTTGTATTGGCTTGGCTTGGCTTGGTCTGGCTTGGCTTGGCTTGGCTTGGCTTGGCTTGGCTTGGCTTGGCTTGGCTTGGCTTGGCTTGGCTTGGCTTGGCTTGGCTTGGCTTGGCTTGGCTTGGCTTGGCTTGGCTTGGCTTGGCTTGGCTTGGCTTGGCTTGGCTTGGCTTGGCTTGGCTTGGCTTGGCTTGGCTTGGCTTGGCTTGGCTTGGCATGGCTTGACTTGGCTTGGCTTGGCTTGGCTTGGCTTGGCTTGGCTTGGCTTGGCTTGGCTTGGCTTGGCTTGGCTTGGCTTGGCTTGGCTTGGCTTGGCTTGGCTTGGCTTGGCTTGGCTTGGCTTGGCTTGGCTTCGTTGGCTTGGCTTGGATTGGCTTGGCTTGGCTTGGCTTGGCTTGGCTTGGCTTGGCTTGGCTTGGCTTTGCTTGGCTTGACTTGGCTTGGCTTGGCTTGGCTTGGCTTGGCTTGGCTTGGCTTGGCTTGGCTTGGATGGGCTTGGCTTGGCTTGGCTTGGCTTGGCTTGGCTTGGCTTGGCTTGGCTTGGCTTGGCTTGGCTTGGCTTGGCTTGGCATGGCTTGGCTTGGCTTGGCTTGGCTTGGCTTGGCTTGGCTTGGCTTGGCTTGGCTTGGCTTGGCTTGGCTTGGCTTGGCTTGGCTTGGCTTGGCTTGGCTTGGCTTGGCTTGGCTTGGCTTGGCTTGGCTTGGCTTGGCTTGGCTTGGCTTGGCTTGCCTTGGCTTGGCTTGGCTTGGCTTGGCTTGGCTTGGCTTGGCTTGGCTTGGCTTGGCTTGGCTTGGCTTGGCTTGGCTTGGCTTGGCTTGGCTTGGCTTGGCTTGGCTGGGCTGGGCTGGGCTTGGCTTGGCTTGGCTTGGCTTGGCTTGGCTTGGCTTGGCTTGGCTTGGCTTGGCTTGGCTTGGCTTGGCTTGGCTTGGCTTGCTTGGATTGGCTTGGCTTGGCTTGGCTTGGCTTGGATTGGCTTGGCTTGGCTTGGCTTGGCTTGGCTTGGCTTGGCTTGGCTTGGCTTGTCTTGGCTTGGCTTGGCTTGGCTTGGCTTGGCTTGGCTTGGCTTGGCTTGGTTTGGCTTGGCTTGGTTTGGCTTGGTTTGGCTTATCTTAGCTTGGCTTGGATTGGCTTGGATTGGCTTGGCTTGGCTTGGCTTGGCTTGGCTTGGCTTGGCTTGGATTGGCTTGGATTGGCTTGGCTTGGCTTGGCTTGGCTTGGCTTGGCTTGGCTTGGCTTGGCTTGGCTTGGCTTGGCTTGGCTTGGCTTGGCTTGGCTTGGCTTGGCTTGGCTTGGCTTGGCTTGGCTTGGCTTGGCTTGGCTTGGCTTGGTTTGGCTTGGCTTGGCTTGGCTTGGCTTGGCTTGGCTTGGCTTGGCTTGGCTTGGCTTGGCTTGGCTTGGCTTGGCTTGGCATGGCTTGGCTTGGCTTGGCTTGGCTTGGCTTGGCTTGGCTTGGCTTGGCTTGGATTGGCTTGGATTGGCTTGGCTTGGCTTGGCTTGGCTTGGCTTGGCTTGGCTTGTCTTGGCTTGGCTTGGCTTGGCTTGGCTTGGCTTGGCTTGGCTTGGCTTGGTTTGGCTTGGCTTGGTTTGGCTTGGTTTGGCTTGGCTTGGCTTGGCTTGGATTGGCTTGGATTGGCTTGGCTTGGCTTGGCTTGGCTTGGCTTGGCTTGGCTTGGTTTGGCTTGGCTTGGTTTGGCTTGGTTTGGCTTGGCTTGGCTTGGCTTGGATTGGCTTGGATTGGCTTGGCTTGGCTTGGCTTGGCTTGGCTTGGCTTGGCTTGGATTGGCTTGGATTGGCTTGGCTTGGCTTGGCTTGGCTTGGCTTGGCTTGGCTTGGCTTGGCTTGGCTTGGCTTGGCTTGGCTTGGCTTGGCTTGGCTTGGCTTGGCTTGGCTTGGCTTGGCTTGGCTTGGCTTGGCTTGGCTTGGCTTGGCTTGGCTTGGCTTGGCTTGGCTTGGCTTGGCTTGGCTTGGCTTGGCTTGGCTTGGCTTGGCTTGGCTTGGCTTGGCTTGGCTTGGCATGGCTTGGCTTGGCTTGGCTTGGCTTGGCTTGGCTTGGCTTGGCTTAGCTTGGCTTGGCTTGGCTTGGCTTGGCTTGGCTTGGCTTGGCTTGGCTTGGCTTGCCTTAGCTTGGCTTGGCTTGGCTAGGCTTGGCTTGGCTTAGTTTGGCTTGTATTGGCTTGTATTGGCTTAGCTTGGCTTGGCTTGGCTTGGCGTGCCTTAGCTTGGCTTGGCTTGGCTTGGCTTGGCTTGGTTTAGCTTGGCTTGTATTGGCTTGGCTTGGCTTGGTCTGGCTTGGCTTGGCTTGGCTTGGCTTGGCTTGGCTTGGCTTGGCTTGGCTTGGCTTGGCTTGGCTTGGCTTGGTTTGGCTTGGCTTGGCTTGGCTTGGCTTGGCTTGGCTTGGCTTGGCTTGGCTTGGCTTGGCTTGGCTTGGCTTGGCTTGGCTTGGCTTGGCTTGGCTTGGCTTGGCATGGCTTGACTTGGCTTGGCTTGGCTTGGCTTGGCTTGGCTTGGCTTGGCTTGGCTTGGCTTGGCTTGGCTTGGCTTGGCTTGGCTTGGCTTGGCTTGGCTTGGCTTGGCTTGGCTTGGCTTGGCTTGGCTTGGCTTGGCTTCGTTGGCTTGGCTTGGATTGGCTTGGCTTGGCTTGGCTTGGCTTGGCTTGGCTTGGCTTGGCTTGGCTTTGCTTGGCTTGGCTTGGCTTGGCTTGGCTTGGCTTGGCTTGGCTTGGCTTGGCTTGGCTTGGCTTGGCTGGGCTTGGCTTGGCTTGGCTTGGCTTGGCTTGGCTTGGCTTGGCTTGGCTTGGCTTGGCTTGGCTTGGCTTGGCTTGGCATGGCTTGGCTTGGCTTGGCTTGGCTTGGCTTGGCTTGGCTTGGCTTGGCTTGGCTTGGCTTGGCTTGGCTTGGCTTGGCTTGGCTTGGCTTGGCTTGGCTTGGCTTGGCTTGGCTTGGCTTGGCTTGGCTTGGCTTGGCTTGGCTTGGCTTGGCTTGGCTTGGCTTGGCTTGGCTTGGCTTGGCTTGGCTTGCCTTGGCTTGGCTTGGCTTGGCTTGGCTTGGCTTGGCTTGGCTTGGCTTGGCTTGGCTTGGCTTGGCTTGGCTTGGCTTGGCTTGGCTTGGCTTGGCTTGGCTTGGCTGGGCTGGGCTGGGCTTGGCTTGGCTTGGCTTGGCTTGGCTTGGCTTGGCTTGGCTTGGCTTGGCTTGGCTTGGCTTGGCTTGGCTTGGCTTGGCTTGCTTGGATTGGCTTGGCTTGGCTTGGCTTGGCTTGGATTGGCTTGGCTTGGCTTGGCTTGGCTTGGCTTGGCTTGGCTTGGCTTGGCTTGGCTTGTCTTGGCTTGGCTTGGCTTGGCTTGGCTTGGCTTGGCTTGGCTTGGCTTGGTTTGGCTTGGCTTGGTTTGGCTTGGTTTGGCTTGGCTTGGCTTGGCTTGGATTGGCTTGGATTGGCTTGGCTTGGCTTGGCTTGGCTTGGCTTGGCTTGGCTTGGATTGGCTTGGATTGGCTTGGCTTGGCTTGGCTTGGCTTGGCTTGGCTTGGCTTGGCTTGGCTTGGCTTGGCTTGGCTTGGCTTGGCTTGGCTTGGCTTGGCTTGGCTTGGCTTGGCTTGGCTTGGCTTGGCTTGGCTTGGCTTGGCTTGGCTTGGCTTGGCTTGGCTTGGCTTGGCTTGGCTTGGCTTGGCACGGCTTGGCTTGGCTTGGCTTGGCTTGGCTTGGCTTGGCTTGGCTTAGCTTGGCTTGGCTTGGCTTGGCTTGGCTTGGCTTGGCTTGGCTTGGCTTGGCTTGCCTTAGCTTGGCTTGGCTTGGCTAGGCTTGGCTTGGCTTAGCTTGGCTTGTATTGGCTTGTATTGGCTTAGCTTGGCTTGGCTTGGCTTGGCGTGCCTTAGCTTGGCTTGGCTTGGCTTGGCTTGGCTTGGTTTAGCTTGGCTTGTATTGGCTTGGCTTGGCTTGGTCTGGCTTGGCTTGGCTTGGCTTGGCTTGGCTTGGCTTGGCTTGGCTTGGCTTGGCTTGGCTTGGCTTGGCTTGGCTTGGCTTGGCTTGGCTTGGCTTGGCTTGGCTTGGCTTGGCTTGGCTTGGCTTGGCTTGGCTTGGCTTGGCTTGGCTTGCCTTGGCTTGGCTTGGCTTGGCTTGGCTTGGCTTGGCTTAGCTTGGCTTGGCTTGGCTTGGCTTGGCTTCGCTTGGCTTGGCTTGGCTTGCCTTAGCTTGGCTTGGCTTGGCTTGACTTGGCTTGGCTTCGCTTGGCTTGTATTGGCTTGTATTGGCTTGGCTTAACTTGGCTTGGCTTGGCTTGGGTTGGCTTGGCTTGGCTTGGCTTGGCTTGGCTTGGCTTGGCTTGGCTTGGCTTGGCTTGGCTTGGCTTGGTTTGGCTTGGCTTGGATTGGCTTGGCTTGGCTTGGCTTGGCTTGGCTTGGCTTGGCTTGGCTTGGCTTGGCTTGGCTTGGCTTGGCTTGGCTTGGCTTGGCTTGGCTTGGCTTGGCTTGGCTTGGCTTGGCTTGGCTTGGCTTGGCTTGGCTTGGCTTGGCTTGGCTTGGCTTGGCTTGGCTTGGCTTGGCTTGGCTTGGCTTGGCTTGGCTTGGCTTGGCTTGGTTTGGCTTGGCTTGGCTTGGCTTGGCTTGGCTTGGCTTGTATTGGCTTGGCTTGGCTTGGCTTGGCTTGGCTTGGCTTGGCTTGGCTTTGCTTGGCTTGGCTTGGCTTGGCTTGGCTTGGCTTGGCTTGGCTTGGCTTGGCTTGGCTTGGCTTGGCTTGGCTTGGCTTGCCTTAGCTTGGCTTGGCTTGTATTGGCTTGGCTTGGCTTGGCTTGGCTTGGCTTGGCTTGGCTTGGCTTTGCTTGGCTTGGCTTGGCTTGGCTTGGCTTGGCTTGGCTTGGCTTGGCTTGGCTTGGCTTGGCTTGGCTTGGCTTGGCTTGCCTTAGCTTGGCTTGGCTTGGCTTGGCTTGGCTTGGCTTAGCTTGGCTTGTATTGGCTTGTATTGGCTTAGCTTGGCTTGGCTTGGCTTGGCGTGCCTTAGCTTGGCTTGGCTTGGCTTGGCTTGGCTTGGCTTAGCTTGGCTTGTATTGGCTTGGCTTGGCTTGGTCTGGCTTGGCTTGGCTTGGCTTGGCTTGGCTTGGCTTGGCTTGGCTTGGCTTGGCTTGGCTTGGCTTGGCTTGGCTTGGCTTGGCTTGGCTTGGCTTGGCTTGGCTTGGCTTGGCTTGGCTTGGCTTGGCTTGGCTTGGCTTGGCTTGGCTTGGCTTGGCTTGGCTTGGCTTGGCTTGGCTTGGCTTGGCTTGGCTTGCCTTAGCTTGGCTTGGCTTGGCTTGACTTGGCTTGGCTTCGCTTGGCTTGTATTGGCTTGTATTGGCTTGGCTTAACTTGGCTTGGCTTGGCTTGGGTTGGCTTGGCTTGGCTTGGCTTGGCTTGCTTGGCTTGGCTTGGCTTGGCTTGGCTTGGCTTGGCTTGGCTTGGCTTGGATTGGCTTGGCTTGGCTTGGCTTGGCTTGGCTTGGCTTGGCTTGGCTTGGCTTGGCTTGGCTTGGCTTGGCTTGGCTTGGCTTGGCTTGTATTGGCTTGGCTTGGCTTGGCCTGGCTTGGCTTGGCTTGGCTTGGCTTGGCTTGGCTTGGCTTGGCTTGGCTTGGCTTGGCTTGGCTTGGCTTGTCTTTGCTTGGCTTGGCTAGGCTTGGCTTGGCTTGGCTTGGCTTGGCTTGGCTTGGCTTGGCTTGGGTTGGCTTGGCTTGCCTTAGCTTGGCTTGGCTTGGCTTGACTTGGCTTGGCTTCGCTTGGCTTGTATTGGCTTGTATTGGCTTGGCTTGGCTTGGCTTGGCTTGGCTTGGCTTGGCTTAGCTTGGCTTGGCTTGGCTTGGCTTGGCCTGGCTTGGCTTGGCTTGGCTTGGCTTGGCTTGGCTTGGCTTGGCTTGGCTTGGCTTGGCTTGGCTTGGCTTGGCTTGGCTTGGCTTGGCTTGGCTTGGCTTGGCTTGGCTTGGCTTGGCTTGGCTTGGCTTGGCTTGGCTTGGCTTGGCTTGGCTTGGCTTGGCTTGGCTTGGCTTGGTTTGGCTAGGCTTGGTTTGGCTTGGCTTGGCTTGGCTTGTATTGGCTTGGCTTGGCTTGGCTGGGCTTGGCTTCTCTTGGCTTGTATTGGCTTGTATTGGCTTGGCTTGGCTTGGCTTGGCTTGGCTTGGCTTGGCTTGGCTTGGCTTGGCTTGGCTTGGCTTGCCTTGGCTTGGCTTGGCTTGGCTTGGCTTGGCTTGGCTTGGCTTGGCTTAACTTGGCTTGGCTTGGTTTGGCTTGGCTTGGGTTGGCTTGGCTTGGCTTGGCTTGGCTTGGCTTGGCTTGGCTTGGCTTGGCTTGGCTTGGCTTGGCTTGGCTTGGCTTGGCTTGGCTTGGCTTGGCTTGGCGTGGCTTGGCGTGGCTTGTATTGGCTTGGCCTGGCCTGGCTTGGCCTGGCCTGGCCTGGCCTGGCTTGCCTTGCCTTGGCTTGGCTTGGCTTGGCTTGGCTTGGCTTGGCTTGGCTTGGCTTGGCTTGGCTTGGCTTGGCTTGGCTTGGCTTGGCTTGGCTTGGCTTGGCTTGGCTTGGCTTGGCTTGGCTTGGCTTGGCTTGGCTTGGCTTGGCTTGGCTTGGCTTAGCTTGGCTTGGCTTGGCTTGGCTGGCTTGGCTTGGCTTGGCTTGGCTTGGCTTGGCTTGGCTTGGCTTGGCTTGGCTTGGCTTAGCTTGGCTTGTATTGGCTTGTATTGGCTTAGCTTGGCTTGGCTTGGCTTGGCGTGCCTTAGCTTGGCTTGGCTTGGCTTGGCTTGGCTTGGCTTAGCTTGGCTTGTATTGGCTTGGCTTGGCTTGGCCTGGCTTGGCTTGGCTGGGCTTGGCTTGGCTTGGCTTGGCTTGGCTTGGCTTGGCTTGGCTTGGCTTGGCTTGGTTTGGCTTGGCTTGGCTTGGCTTGGCTTGGCTTGGCTTGGCTTGGCTTGGCTTGGCTTGGCTTGCCTTAGCTTGGCTTGGCTTGGCTTGACTTGGCTTGGCTTCGCTTGGCTTGTATTGGCTTGTATTGGCTTGGCTTGGCTTGGCTTGGCTTGGCTTGGCTTGGCTTGGCTTGGCTTGGCTTGGCTTGGCTTGGCTTGGCTTGGCTTGGCTTGGCTTGGCTTGGCTTGGCTTGGCTTGGCTTGGCTTGGCTTGGCTTGGCTTGGCTTGGCTTGGCTTGGCTTGGCTTGGCTTGGCTTGGCTTGGCTTGGCTTGGCTTGGCTTGGCTTGGCTTGGCTTGGCTTGGCTTGGCTTGGCTTGGCTTGGCTTGGCTTGGCTTGGCTTGGCTTGGCTTGGCTTGGCTTGGCTTGGCTTGGCTTGGCTTGGCTTGGCTTGGCTTGGTTTGGCTAGGCTTGGCTTGGCTTGGCTTGGCTTGGCTTGCCTTAGCTTGGCTTGGCTTGGCTTGGCTTGGCTTGGCTTGGCTTGTATTGGCTTGGCTTGGCTTGGCTTGGTTTTGCTTGGCTTGGCTTGTATTGGCTTGTATTGGCTTGGCTTGGCTTGGCTTGGCTTGGCTTGGCTTGGCTTGGCTTGGCTTGGCTTGGCTTGGCTTGGCTTGGCTTGGCTTGGCTTGGCTTGGCTTGGCTTGGCTTGGCTAGGTTTGGCTATGCTTGGCTTGGCTTGGCTTGGTTTGCCTTGCCTTAGCTTGGCTTGGCTTGGCTTGGCTTGGCTTGGCTTGGCCTGTATTGGCTTGGCTTGGCTTGGCTTGGCTTGGCTTGGCTTGGCTTGTATTGGCTTGGCTTGGCTTGGCTTGGTTTTGCTTGGCTTGGCTTGGCTTGGCTTGGCTTGGCTTGGCTTGGCTTGGCTTGGCTTGGCTTGGCTTGGCTTGGCTTGGCTTGGCTTGGCTTGGCTTGGCTTGGCTTGGCTTGGCTTGGCTTGGCTTGGCTTGGCTTGGCTTGGCTTGGCTTAACTTGGCTTGGCTTGGTTTGGCTTGGCTTGGGTTGGCTTGGCTTGGCTTGGCTTGGCTTGGCTTGGCTTGGCTTGGCTTGGCTTGGCTTGGCTTGGCTTGGCTTGGCTTGGCTTGGCTTGGCGTGGCTTGGCGTGGCTTGTATTGGCTTGGCCTGGCCTGGCTTGGCTTGGCTTGGCTTGGCTTGGCTTGGCTTGGCTTGGCTTGGCTTGGCTTGGCTTGGCTTGGCTTGGCTTGGCTTGGCTTGGCTTGGCTTGGCTTGGCTTGGCTTGCCTTAGCTTGGCTTGGCTTGGCTTGGCTTGGCTTGGCTTAGCTTGGCTTGTATTGGCTTGTATTGGCTTAGCTTGGCTTGGCTTGGCTTGGCTTGGCTTGGCTTGTCTTTGCTTGGCTTGGCTAGGCTTGGCTTGGCTTGGCTTGGCTTGGCTTGGCTTGGCTTGGCTTGGGTTGGCTTGGCTTGCCTTAGCTTGGCTTGGCTTGGCTTGACTTGGCTTGGCTTCGCTTGGCTTGTATTGGCTTGTATTGGCTTGGCTTGGCTTGGCTTGGCTTGGCTTGGCTTGGCTTAGCTTGGCTTGGCTTGGCTTGGCTTGGCCTGGCTTGGCTTGGCTTGGCTTGGCTTGGCTTGGCTTGGCTTGGCTTGGCTTGGCTTGGCTTGGCTTGGCTTGGCTTGGCTTGGCTTGGCTTGGCTTGGCTTGGCTTGGCTTGGCTTGGCTTGGCTTGGCTTGGCTTGGCTTGGCTTGGCTTGGCTTGGCTTGGCTTGGCTTGGTTTGGCTAGGCTTGGTTTGGCTTGGCTTGGCTTGGCTTGTATTGGCTTGGCTTGGCTTGGCTGGGCTTGGCTTCTCTTGGCTTGTATTGGCTTGTATTGGCTTGGCTTGGCTTGGCTTGGCTTGGCTTGGCTTGGCTTGGCTTGGCTTGGCTTGGCTTGGCTTGGCTTGCCTTGGCTTGGCTTGGCTTGGCTTGGCTTGGCTTGGCTTGGCTTGGCTTAACTTGGCTTGGCTTGGTTTGGCTTGGCTTGGGTTGGCTTGGCTTGGCTTGGCTTGGCTTGGCTTGGCTTGGCTTGGCTTGGCTTGGCTTGGCTTGGCTTGGCTTGGCTTGGCTTGGCTTGGCGTGGCTTGGCGTGTCTTGTATTGGCTTGGCCTGGCCTGGCTTGGCCTGGCCTGGCCTGGCCTGGCTTGCCTTGCCTTGGCTTGACTTGGCTTGGCTTGGCTTGGCTTGGCTTGGCTTGGCTTGGCTTGGCTTGGCTTGGCTTGGCTTGGCTTGGCTTGGCTTGGCTTGGCTTGGCTTGGCTTGGCTTGGCTTGGCTTGGCTTGGCTTGGCTTGGCTTGGCTTGGCTTAGCTTGGCTTGGCTTGGCTTGGCTGGCTTGGCTTGGCTTGGCTTGGCTTGGCTTGGCTTGGCTTGGCTTGGCTTGGCTTGGCTTAGCTTGGCTTGTATTGGCTTGTATTGGCTTAGCTTGGCTTGGCTTGGCTTGGCGTGCCTTAGCTTGGCTTGGCTTGGCTTGGCTTGGCTTGGCTTAGCTTGGCTTGTATTGGCTTGGCTTGGCTTGGCCTGGCTTGGCTTGGCTGGGCTTGGCTTGGCTTGGCTTGGCTTGGCTTGGCTTGGCTTGGCTTGGCTTGGCTTGGCTTGGCTTGGCTTGGTTTGGCTTGGCTTGGCTTGGCTTGGCTTGGCTTGGCTTGGCTTGGCTTGGCTTGGCTTGGCTTGCCTTAGCTTGGCTTGGCTTGGCTTGACTTGGCTTGGCTTCGCTTGGCTTGTATTGGCTTGTATTGGCTTGGCTTGGCTTGGCTTGGCTTGGCTTGGCTTGGCTTGGCTTGGCTTGGCTTGGCTTGGCTTGGCTTGGCTTGGCTTGGCTTGGCTTGGCTTGGCTTGGCTTGGCTTGGCTTGGCTTGGCTTGGCTTGGCTTGGCTTGGCTTGGCTTGGCTTGGCTTGGCTTGGCTTGGCTTGGCTTGGCTTGGCTTGGCTTGGCTTGGCTTGGCTTGGCTTGGCTTGGCTTGGCTTGGCTTGGCTTGGCTTGGCTTGGCTTGGCTTGGCTTGGCTTGGCTTGGCTTGGTTTGGCTAGGCTTGGCTTGGCTTGGCTTGGCTTGGCTTGCCTTAGCTTGGCTTGGCTTGGCTTGGCTTGGCTTGGCTTGGCTTGTATTGGCTTGGCTTGGCTTGGCTTGGTTTTGCTTGGCTTGGCTTGTATTGGCTTGTATTGGCTTGGCTTGGCTTGGCTTGGCTTGGCTTGGCTTGGCTTGGCTTGGCTTGGCTTGGCTTGGCTTGGCTTGGCTTGGCTTGGCTTGGCTTGGCTTGGCTTGGCTTGGCTTGGTTTGGCTATGCTTGGCTTGGCTTGGCTTGGTTTGCCTTGCCTTAGCTTGGCTTGGCTTGGCTTGGCTTGGCTTGGCTTGGCCTGTATTGGCTTGGCTTGGCTTGGCTTGGCTTGGCTTGGCTTGGCTTGTATTGGCTTGGCTTGGCTTGGCTTGGTTTTGCTTGGCTTGGCTTGGCTTGGCTTGGCTTGGCTTGGCTTGGCTTGGCTTGGCTTGGCTTGGCTTGGCTTGGCTTGGCTTGGCTTGGCTTGGCTTGGCTTGGCTTGGCTTGGCTTGGCTTGGCTTGGCTTGGCTTGGCTTGGCTTGGCTTGGCTTAACTTGGCTTGGCTTGGTTTGGCTTGGCTTGGGTTGGCTTGGCTTGGCTTGGCTTGGCTTGGCTTGGCTTGGCTTGGCTTGGCTTGGCTTGGCTTGGCTTGGCTTGGCTTGGCTTGGCTTGGCTTGGCTTGGCGTGGCTTGGCGTGGCTTGTATTGGCTTGGCCTGGCCTGGCTTGGCTTGGCTTGGCTTGGCTTGGCTTGGCTTGGCTTGGCTTGGCTTGGCTTGGCTTGGCTTGGCTTGGCTTGGCTTGGCTTGGCTTGGCTTGGCTTGGCTTGGCTTGCCTTAGCTTGGCTTGGCTTGGCTTGGCTTGGCTTGGCTTAGCTTGGCTTGTATTGGCTTGTATTGGCTTAGCTTGGCTTGGCTTGGCTTGGCGTGCCTTAGCTTGGCTTGGCTTGGCTTGGCTTGGCTTGGCTTAGCTTGGCTTGTATTGGCTTGGCTTGGCTTGGTCTGGCTTGGCTTGGCTTGGCTTGGCTTGGCTTGGCTTGGCTTGGCTTGGCTTGGCTTGGCTTGGCTTGGCTTGGCTTGGCTTGGCTTGGCTTGGCTTGGCTTGGCTTGGCTTGGCTTGGCTTGGCTTGGCTTGGCTTGGCTTGGCTTGGCTTGGCTTGGCTTGGCTTGGCTTGGCTTGGCTTGGCTTGGCTTGGCTTGGCTTGGCTTGGCTTGGCTTCGCTTGGCTTGGCTTGGCTTGCCTTAGCTTGGCTTGGCTTGGCTTGACTTGGCTTGGCTTCGCTTGGCTTGTATTGGCTTGTATTGGCTTGGCTTAACTTGGCTTGGCTTGGCTTGGGTTGGCTTGGCTTGGCTTGGCTTGGCTTGGCTTGGCTTGGCTTGGCTTGGCTTGGCTTGGCTTGGCTTGGCTTGGCTTGGCTTGGCTTGGATTGGCTTGGCTTGGCTTGGCTTGGCTTGGCTTGGCTTGGCTTGGCTTGGCTTGGCTTGGCTTGGCTTGGCTTGGCTTGGCTTGGCTTGGATTGGCTTGGCTTGGCTTGGCTTGGCTTGGCTTGGCTTGGCTTGGCTTGGCTTGGCTTGGCTTGGTTTGGCTTGGCTTGGCTTGGCTTGGCTTGGCTTGGCTTGGTTTGGCTAGGCTTGGCTTGGCTTGGCTTGGCTTGGCTTGTATTGCCTTGGCTTGGCTTGGCTTGGCTTGGCTTGGCTTGGCTTGGCTTGGCTTGGCTTGGCTTGGCTTGGCTTGGCTTGGCTTGGCTTGGCTTGGCTTGGCTTGGCTTGGCTTGGCTTGGCTTGGCTTGCCTTAGCTTGGCTTGGCTTGGCTTGGCTTGGCTTGGCTTAGCTTGGCTTGTATTGGCTTGTATTGGCTTAGCTTGGCTTGGCTTGGCTTGGCGTGCCTTAGCTTGGCTTGGCTTGGCTTGGCTTGGCTTGGCTTAGCTTGGCTTGTATTGGCTTGGCTTGGCTTGGTCTGGCTTGGCTTGGCTTGGCTTGGCTTGGCTTGGCTTGGCTTGGCTTGGCTTGGCTTGGCTTGGCTTGGCTTGGCTTGGCTTGGCTTGGCTTGGCTTGGCTTGGCTTGGCTTGGCTTGGCTTGGCTTGGCTTGGCTTGGCTTGGCTTGGCTTGGCTTGGCTTGGCTTGGCTTGGCTTGGCTTGGCTTGGCTTGGCTTGGCTTGGCTTGGCTTGGCTTGCCTTAGCTTGGCTTGGCTTGGCTTGACTTGGCTTGGCTTCGCTTGGCTTGTATTGGCTTGTATTGGCTTGGCTTAACTTGGCTTGGCTTGGCTTGGGTTGGCTTGGCTTGGCTTGGCTTGGCTTGCTTGGCTTGGCTTGGCTTGGCTTGGCTTGGCTTGGCTTGGCTTGGATTGGCTTGGCTTGGCTTGGCTTGGCTTGGCTTGGCTTGGCTTGGCTTGGCTTGGCTTGGCTTGGCTTGGCTTGGCTTGGCTTGGCTTGGCTTGTATTGGCTTGGCTTGGCTTGGCCTGGCTTGGCTTGGCTTGGCTTGGCTTGGCTTGGCTTGGCTTGGCTTGGCTTGGCTTGGCTTGGCTTGGCTTGGCTTGTCTTGGCTTGGCTTGGCTAGGCTTGGCTTGGCTTGGCTTGGCTTGGCTTGGCTTGGCTTGGGTTGGCTTGGCTTGCCTTAGCTTGGCTTGGCTTGGCTTGACTTGGCTTGGCTTCGCTTGGCTTGTATTGGCTTGTATTGGCTTGGCTTGGCTTGGCTTGGCTTGGCTTGGCTTGGCTTAGCTTGGCTTGGCTTGGCTTGGCTTGGCCTGGCTTGGCTTAGCTTGGCTTGGCTTGGCTTGGCTTAGCTTGGCTTGGCTTGGCTTGGCTTGGCTTGGCTTGGCTTGGCTTGGCTTGGCTTGGCTTGGCTTGGCTTGGCTTGGCTTGGCTTGGCTTGGCTTGGCTTGGCTTGGCTTGGCTTGGCTTGGCTTGGCTTGGCTTGGCTTGGTTTGGCTAGGCTTGGTTTGGCTTGGCTTGGCTTGGCTTGTATTGGTTTGGCTTGGCTTGGCTGGGCTTGGCTTCTCTTGGCTTGTATTGGCTTGTATTGGCTTGGCTTGGCTTGGCTTGGCTTGGCTTGGCTTGGCTTGGCTTGGCTTGGCTTGGCTTGGCTTGCCTTGGCTTGGCTTGGCTTGGCTTGGCTTGGCTTGGCTTGGCTTGGCTTAACTTGGCTTGGCTTGGTTTGGCTTGGCTTGGGTTGGCTTGGCTTGGCTTGGCTTGGCTTGGCTTGGCTTGGCTTGGCCTGGCTTGGCTTAGCTTGGCTTGGCTTGGCTTGGCTTGGCTTGGCTTGGCTTGGCTTGGCTTGGCTTGGCTTGGCTTGGCTTGGCTTGGCTTGGCTTGGCTTGGCTTGGCTTGGCTTGGCTTGGCTTGGCTTGGTTTGGCTTGGCTTGGCTTGGCTTGGCTTGGCTTGGCTTGGCTTGGCTTGGCTTGGCTTGGCTTGGCTTGGTTTGGCTTGGCTTGGCTTGGCTTGGCTTGGCTTGGCTTGGTTTGGCTAGGCTTGGCTTGGCTTGGCTTGGCTTGGCTTGTATTGCCTTGGCTTGGCTTGGCTTGGCTTGGCTTGGCTTGGCTTGGCTTGGCTTGGCTTGGCTTGGCTTGGCTTGGCTTGGCTTGGCTTGGCTTGGCTTGGCTTGGCTTGGCTTGGCTTGGCTTGGCTTGGCTTGCCTTAGCTTGGCTTGGCTTGGCTTGGCTTGGCTTGGCTTAGCTTGGCTTGTATTGGCTTGTATTGGCTTAGCTTGGCTTGGCTTGGCTTGGCGTGCCTTAGCTTGGCTTGGCTTGGCTTGGCTTGGCTTGGCTTAGCTTGGCTTGTATTGGCTTGGCTTGGCTTGGTCTGGCTTGGCTTGGCTTGGCTTGGCTTGGCTTGGCTTGGCTTGGCTTGGCTTGGCTTGGCTTGGCTTGGCTTGGCTTGGCTTGGCTTGGCTTGGCTTGGCTTGGCTTGGCTTGGCTTGGCTTGGCTTGGCTTGGCTTGGCTTGGCTTGGCTTGGCTTGGCTTGGCTTGGCTTGGCTTGGCTTGGCTTGGCTTGGCTTGGCTTGGCTTGGCTTGGCTTGGCTTGCCTTAGCTTGGCTTGGCTTGGCTTGACTTGGCTTGGCTTCGCTTGGCTTGTATTGGCTTGTATTGGCTTGGCTTAACTTGGCTTGGCTTGGCTTGGGTTGGCTTGGCTTGGCTTGGCTTGGCTTGCTTGGCTTGGCTTGGCTTGGCTTGGCTTGGCTTGGCTTGGCTTGGATTGGCTTGGCTTGGCTTGGCTTGGCTTGGCTTGGCTTGGCTTGGCTTGGCTTGGCTTGGCTTGGCTTGGCTTGGCTTGGCTTGGCTTGGCTTGTATTGGCTTGGCTTGGCTTGGCCTGGCTTGGCTTGGCTTGGCTTGGCTTGGCTTGGCTTGGCTTGGCTTGGCTTGGCTTGGCTTGGCTTGGCTTGGCTTGTCTTGGCTTGGCTTGGCTAGGCTTGGCTTGGCTTGGCTTGGCTTGGCTTGGCTTGGCTTGGGTTGGCTTGGCTTGCCTTAGCTTGGCTTGGCTTGGCTTGACTTGGCTTGGCTTCGCTTGGCTTGTATTGGCTTGTATTGGCTTGGCTTGGCTTGGCTTGGCTTGGCTTGGCTTGGCTTAGCTTGGCTTGGCTTGGCTTGGCTTGGCCTGGCTTGGCTTAGCTTGGCTTGGCTTGGCTTGGCTTGGCTTGGCTTGGCTTGGCTTGGCTTGGCTTGGCTTGGCTTGGCTTGGCTTGGCTTGGCTTGGCTTGGCTTGGCTTGGCTTGGCTTGGCTTGGCTTGGCTTGGCTTGGCTTGGCTTGGCTTGGCTTGGCTTGGCTTGGCTTGGCTTGGCTTGGCTTGGTTTGGCTAGGCTTGGTTTGGCTTGGCTTGGCTTGGCTTGTATTGGTTTGGCTTGGCTTGGCTGGGCTTGGCTTCTCTTGGCTTGTATTGGCTTGTATTGGCTTGGCTTGGCTTGGCTTGGCTTGGCTTGGCTTGGCTTGGCTTGGCTTGGCTTGGCTTGCCTTGGCTTGGCTTGGCTTGGCTTGGCTTGGCTTGGCTTGGCTTGGCTTAACTTGGCTTGGCTTGGTTTGGCTTGGCTTGGGTTGGCTTGGCTTGGCTTGGCTTGGCTTGGCTTGGCTTGGCTTGGCCTGGCTTGGCTTAGCTTGGCTTGGCTTGGCTTGGCTTGGCTTGGCTTGGCTTGGCTTGGCTTGGCTTGGCTTGGCTTGGCTTGGCTTGGCTTGGCTTAGCTTGGCTTGGCTTGGCTTGGCTTGGCTTGGCTTGGCTTGGCTTGGCTTGGCTTGGCTTGGCTTGGTTTGGCTAGGCTTGGTTTGGCTTGGCTTGGCTTGGCTTGTATTGGTTTGGCTTGGCTTGGCTGGGCTTGGCTTCTCTTGGCTTGTATTGGCTTGTATTGGCTTGGCTTGGCTTGGCTTGGCTTGGCTTGGCTTGGCTTGGCTTGGCTTGGCTTGGCTTGCCTTGGCTTGGCTTGGCTTGGCTTGGCTTGGCTTGGCTTGGCTTGGCTTAACTTGGCTTGGCTTGGTTTGGCTTGGCTTGGGTTGGCTTGGCTTGGCTTGGCTTGGCTTGGCTTGGCTTGGCTTGGCTTGGCTTGGCTTGGCTTGGCTTGGCTTGGCTTGGCTTGGCTTGGCTTGGCTTGGCTTGGCGTGGCTTGGCGTGGCTTGTATTGGCTTGGCCTGGCCTGGCTTGGCCTGGCCTGGCCTGGCCTGGCTTGCCTTGCCTTGGCTTGGCTTGGCTTGGCTTGGCTTGGCTTGGCTTGGCTTGGCTTGGCTTGGCTTGGCTTGGCTTGGCTTGGCTTGGCTTGGCTTGGCTTGGCTTGGCTTGGCTTGGCTTGGCTTGGCTTGGCTTGGCTTGGCTTGGCTTAGCTTGGCTTGGCTTGGCTTGGCTGGCTTGGCTTGGCTTGGCTTGGCTTGGCTTGGCTTGGCTTGGCTTGGCTTGGCTTGGCTTAGCTTGGCTTGTATTGGCTTGTATTGGCTTAGCTTGGCTTGGCTTGGCTTGGCGTGCCTTAGCTTGGCTTGGCTTGGCTTGGCTTGGCTTGGCTTAGCTTGGCTTGTATTGGCTTGGCTTGGCTTGGCCTGGCTTGGCTTGGCTGGGCTTGGCTTGGCTTGGCTTGGCTTGGCTTGGCTTGGCTTGGCTTGGCTTGGCTTGGCTTGGTTTGGCTTGGCTTGGCTTGGCTTGGCTTGGCTTGGCTTGGCTTGGCTTGGCTTGGCTTGGCTTGGCTTGCCTTAGCTTGGCTTGGCTTGGCTTGACTTGGCTTGGCTTCGCTTGGCTTGTATTGGCTTGTATTGGCTTGGCTTGGCTTGGCTTGGCTTGGCTTGGCTTGGCTTGGCTTGGCTTGGCTTGGCTTGGCTTGGCTTGGCTTGGCTTGGCTTGGCTTGGCTTGGCTTGGCTTGGCTTGGCTTGGCTTGGCTTGGCTTGGCTTGGCTTGGCTTGGCTTGGCTTGGCTTGGCTTGGCTTGGCTTGGCTTGGCTTGGCTTGGCTTGGCTTGGCTTGGCTTGGCTTGGCTTGGCTTGGCTTGGCTTGGCTTGGCTTGTATTGGTTTGGCTTGGCTTGGCTGGGCTTGGCTTCTCTTGGCTTGTATTGGCTTGTATTGGCTTGGCTTGGCTTGGCTTGGCTTGGCTTGGCTTGGCTTGGCTTGGCTTGGCTTGGCTTGCCTTGGCTTGGCTTGGCTTGGCTTGGCTTGGCTTGGCTTGGCTTGGCTTAACTTGGCTTGGCTTGGTTTGGCTTGGCTTGGGTTGGCTTGGCTTGGCTTGGCTTGGCTTGGCTTGGCTTGGCTTGGCCTGGCTTGGCTTAGCTTGGCTTGGCTTGGCTTGGCTTGGCTTGGCTTGGCTTGGCTTGGCTTGGCTTGGCTTGGCTTGGCTTGGCTTGGCTTGGCTTGGCTTGGCTTGGCTTGGCTTGGCTTGGCTTGGCTTGGCTTGGCTTGGCTTGGCTTGGCTTGGCTTGGTTTGGCTAGGCTTGGTTTGGCTTGGCTTGGCTTGGCTTGTATTGGTTTGGCTTGGCTTGGCTGGGCTTGGCTTCTCTTGGCTTGTATTGGCTTGTATTGGCTTGGCTTGGCTTGGCTTGGCTTGGCTTGGCTTGGCTTGGCTTGGCTTGGCTTGGCTTGCCTTGGCTTGGCTTGGCTTGGCTTGGCTTGGCTTGGCTTGGCTTGGCTTAACTTGGCTTGGCTTGGTTTGGCTTGGCTTGGGTTGGCTTGGCTTGGCTTGGCTTGGCTTGGCTTGGCTTGGCTTGGCTTGGCTTGGCTTGGCTTGGCTTGGCTTGGCTTGGCTTGGCTTGGCTTGGCTTGGCTTGGCGTGGCTTGGCGTGGCTTGTATTGGCTTGGCCTGGCCTGGCTTGGCCTGGCCTGGCCTGGCCTGGCTTGCCTTGCCTTGGCTTGGCTTGGCTTGGCTTGGCTTGGCTTGGCTTGGCTTGGCTTGGCTTGGCTTGGCTTGGCTTGGCTTGGCTTGGCTTGGCTTGGCTTGGCTTGGCTTGGCTTGGCTTGGCTTGGCTTGGCTTGGCTTGGCTTAGCTTGGCTTGGCTTGGCTTGGCTGGCTTGGCTTGGCTTGGCTTGGCTTGGCTTGGCTTGGCTTGGCTTGGCTTGGCTTGGCTTAGCTTGGCTTGTATTGGCTTGTATTGGCTTAGCTTGGCTTGGCTTGGCTTGGCGTGCCTTAGCTTGGCTTGGCTTGGCTTGGCTTGGCTTGGCTTAGCTTGGCTTGTATTGGCTTGGCTTGGCTTGGCCTGGCTTGGCTTGGCTGGGCTTGGCTTGGCTTGGCTTGGCTTGGCTTGGCTTGGCTTGGCTTGGCTTGGCTTGGCTTGGTTTGGCTTGGCTTGGCTTGGCTTGGCTTGGCTTGGCTTGGCTTGGCTTGGCTTGGCTTGGCTTGGCTTGCCTTAGCTTGGCTTGGCTTGGCTTGACTTGGCTTGGCTTCGCTTGGCTTGTATTGGCTTGTATTGGCTTGGCTTGGCTTGGCTTGGCTTGGCTTGGCTTGGCTTGGCTTGGCTTGGCTTGGCTTGGCTTGGCTTGGCTTGGCTTGGCTTGGCTTGGCTTGGCTTGGCTTGGCTTGGCTTGGCTTGGCTTGGCTTGGCTTGGCTTGGCTTGGCTTGGCTTGGCTTGGCTTGGCTTGGCTTGGCTTGGCTTGGCTTGGCTTGGCTTGGCTTGGCTTGGCTTGGCTTGGCTTGGCTTGGCTTGGCTTGGTTTGGCTAGGCTTGGCTTGGCTTGGCTTGGCTTGGCTTGCCTTAGCTTGGCTTGGCTTGGCTTGGCTTGGCTTGGCTTGGCTTGTATTGGCTTGGCTTGGCTTGGCTTGGTTTTGCTTGGCTTGGCTTGTATTGGCTTGTATTGGCTTGGCTTGGCTTGGCTTGGCTTGGCTTGGCTTGGCTTGGCTTGGCTTGGCTTGGCTTGGCTTGGCTTGGCTTGGCTTGGCTTGGCTTGGCTTGGCTTGGCTTCGCTTGGCTTGGCTTGGCTTGGCTTGGCTTGGCTTGCCTTAGCTTGGCTTGGCTTGGCTTGGCTTGGCTTGGCTTGGCTTGTATTGGCTTGGCTTGGCTTGGCTTGGTTTTGCTTGGCTTGGCTTGGCTTGGCTTGGCTTGGCTTGGCTTGGCTTGGCTTGGCTTGGCTTGGCTTGGCTTGGCTTGGCTTGGCTTGGCTTGGCTTGGCTTGGCTTGGCTTGGTTTGGCTAGGCTTGGCTTGGCTTGGCTTGGTTTGCCTTGCCTTAGCTTGGCTTGGCTTGGCTTGGCTTGGCTTGGCTTGGCCTGTATTGGCTTGGCTTGGCTTGGCTTGGCTTGGCTTGTATTGGCTTGGCTTGGCTTGGCTTGGTTTTGCTTGGCTTGGCTTGGCTTGGCTTGGCTTGGCTTGGCTTGGCTTGGCTTGGCTTGGCTTGGCTTGGCTTGGCTTGGCTTGGCTTGGCTTGGCTTGGCTTGGCTTGGCTTGGCTTGGCTTGGCTTGGCTTGGCTTGGCTTAACTTGGCTTGGCTTGGTTTGGCTTGGCTTGGGTTGGCTTGGCTTGGCTTGGCTTGGCTTGGCTTGGCTTGGCTTGGCTTGGCTTGGCTTGGCTTGGCTTGGCTTGGCTTGGCTTGGCTTGGCTTGGCTTGGCTTGGCTTGGCGTGGCTTGGCGTGGCTTGGCTTGGCTTGGCTTGGCTTGGCTTGGCTTGGCTTGGCTTGGCTTGGCTTGGCTTGGCTTGGCTTGGCTTGGCTTGGCTTGGCTTGGCTTGGCTTGGCTTGCCATAGCTTGGCTTGGCTTGGCTTGACTTGGCTTGGCTTCGCTTGGCTTGTATTGGCTTGTATTGGCTTGGCTTGGCTTGGCTTGGCTTGGCTTGGCTTGGCTTGGCTTGGCTTGGCTTGGCTTGGCTTGGCTTGGCTTGGCTTGGCTTGGCTTGGCTTGGCTTGGCTTGGCTTGGCTTGGCTTGGCTTGGCTTGGCTTGGCTTGGCTTGGCTTGGCTTGGCTTGGCTTGGCTTGGCTTGGCTTGGCTTGGCTTGGCTTGGCTTGGCTTGGCTTGGCTTGGCTTGGCTTGGCTTGGCTTGGCTTGGCTTGGCTTGGCTTGGCTTGGCTTGGCTTGGCTTGGCTTGGCTTGGCTTGGTTTGGCTAGGCTTGGCTTGGCTTGGCTTGGCTTGGCTTGCCTTAGCTTGGCTTGGCTTGGCTTGGCTTGGCTTGGCTTGGCTTGTATTGGCTTGGCTTGGCTTGGCTTGGTTTTGCTTGGCTTGGCTTGTATTGGCTTGTATTGGCTTGGCTTGGCTTGGCTTGGCTTGGCTTGGCTTGGCTTGGCTTGGCTTGGCTTGGCTTGGCTTGGCTTGGCTTGGCTTGGCTTGGCTTGGCTTGGCTTGGCTTGGCTTGGCTTGGCTTGGCTTGCCTTAGCTTGGCTTGGCTTGGCTTGGCTTGGCTTGGCTTGGCTTGTATTGGCTTGGCTTGGCTTGGCTTGGTTTTGCTTGGCTTGGCTTGGCTTGGCTTGGCTTGGCTTGGCTTGGCTTGGCTTGGCTTGGCTTGGCTTGGCTTGGCTTGGCTTGGCTTGACTTGGCTTGGCTTGGCTTGGCTTGGCTTGGTTTGGCTAGGCTTGGCTTGGCTTGGCTTGGTTTGCCTTGCCTTAGCTTGGCTTGGCTTGGCTTGGCTTGCCTTGGCTTGGCCTGTATTGGCTTGGCTTGGCTTGGCTTGGCTTGGCTTGGCTTGGCTTGTATTGGCTTGGCTTGGCTTGGCTTGGTTTTGCTTGGCTTGGCTTGGCTTGGCTTGGCTTGGCTTGGCTTGGCTTGGCTTGGCTTGGCTTGGCTTGGCTTGGCTTGGCTTGGCTTGGCTTGGCTTGGCTTGGCTTGGCTTGGCTTGGCTTGGCTTGGCTTAACTTGGCTTGGCTTGGTTTGGCTTGGCTTGGGTTGGCTTGGCTTGGCTTGGCTTGGCTTGGCTTGGCTTGGCTTGGCTTGGCTTGGCTTGGCTTGGCTTGGCTTGGCTTGGCTTGGCTTGGCTTGGCGTGGCTTGGCGTGGCTTGTATTGGCTTGGCTTGGCTTGGCTTGGCTTGGCTTGGCTTGGCTTGGCTTGGCTTGGCTTGGCTTGGCTTGGCTTGGCTTGGCTTGGCTTGGCTTGGCTTGGCTTGGCTTGGCTTGGCTTGGCTTGGCTTGGCTTGGCTTGGCTTGGCTTGGCTTGGCTTGGCTTGGCTTGGCTTGGCTTGGCTTGGCTTGGCTTGGCTTGGCTTGGCTTGGCTTGGCTTGGCTTGGCTTGGCTTGGCTTGGCTTGGCTTGGCTTGGCTTGGTTTGGCTAGGCTTGGCTTGGCTTGGCTTGGCTTGGCTTGCCTTAGCTTGGCTTGGCTTGGCTTGGCTTGGCTTGGCTTGGCTTGTATTGGCTTGGCTTGGCTTGGCTTGGTTTTGCTTGGCTTGGCTTGTATTGGCTTGTATTGGCTTGGCTTGGCTTGGCTTGGCTTGGCTTGGCTTGGCTTGGCTTGGCTTGGCTTGGCTTGGCTTGGCTTGGCTTGGCTTGGCTTGGCTTGGCTTGGCTTGGCTTCGCTTGGCTTGGCTTGGCTTGGCTTGGCTTGGCTTGCCTTAGCTTGGCTTGGCTTGGCTTGGCTTGGCTTGGCTTGGCTTGTATTGGCTTGGCTTGGCTTGGCTTGGTTTTGCTTGGCTTGGCTTGGCTTGGCTTGGCTTGGCTTGGCTTGGCTTGGCTTGGCTTGGCTTGGCTTGGCTTGGCTTGGCTTGGCTTGGCTTGGCTTGGCTTGGCTTGGCTTGGCTTGGTTTGGCTAGGCTTGGCTTGGCTTGGCTTGGTTTGCCTTGCCTTAGCTTGGCTTGGCTTGGCTTGGCTTGGCTTGGCTTGGCCTGTATTGGCTTGGCTTGGCTTGGCTTGGCTTGGCTTGTATTGGCTTGGCTTGGCTTGGCTTGGTTTTGCTTGGCTTGGCTTGGCTTGGCTTGGCTTGGCTTGGCTTGGCTTGGCTTGGCTTGGCTTGGCTTGGCTTGGCTTGGCTTGGCTTGGCTTGGCTTGGCTTGGCTTGGCTTGGCTTGGCTTGGCTTGGCTTGGCTTAACTTGGCTTGGCTTGGTTTGGCTTGGCTTGGGTTGGCTTGGCTTGGCTTGGCTTGGCTTGGCTTGGCTTGGCTTGGCTTGGCTTGGCTTGGCTTGGCTTGGCTTGGCTTGGCTTGGCTTGGCTTGGCTTGGCTTGGCTTGGCTTGGCGTGGCTTGGCGTGGCTTGGCTTGGCTTGGCTTGGCTTGGCTTGGCTTGGCTTGGCTTGGCTTGGCTTGGCTTGGCTTGGCTTGGCTTGGCTTGGCTTGGCTTGGCTTGGCTTGGCTTGCCATAGCTTGGCTTGGCTTGGCTTGACTTGGCTTGGCTTCGCTTGGCTTGTATTGGCTTGTATTGGCTTGGCTTGGCTTGGCTTGGCTTGGCTTGGCTTGGCTTGGCTTGGCTTGGCTTGGCTTGGCTTGGCTTGGCTTGGCTTGGCTTGGCTTGGCTTGGCTTGGCTTGGCTTGGCTTGGCTTGGCTTGGCTTGGCTTGGCTTGGCTTGGCTTGGCTTGGCTTGGCTTGGCTTGGCTTGGCTTGGCTTGGCTTGGCTTGGCTTGGCTTGGCTTGGCTTGGCTTGGCTTGGCTTGGCTTGGTTTGGCTAGGCTTGGCTTGGCTTGGCTTGGCTTGGCTTGCCTTAGCTTGGCTTGGCTTGGCTTGGCTTGGCTTGGCTTGGCTTGGCTTGGCTTGGCTTGGCTTGGCTTGGCTTGGCTTGGCTTGGCTTGGCTTGGCTTGGCTTGGCTTGGCTTGGCTTGGCTTGGCTTGGCTTGGCTTGGCTTGGCTTGGCTTGGCTTGGCTTAACTTGGCTTGGCTTGGTTTGGCTTGGCTTGGGTTGGCTTGGCTTGGCTTGGCTTGGCTTGGCTTGGCTTGGCTTGGCTTGGCTTGGCTTGGCTTGGCTTGGCTTGGCTTGGCTTGGCTTGGCTTGGCTTGGCTTGGCTTGGCGTGGCTTGGCGTGGCTTGGCTTGGCTTGGCTTGGCTTGGCTTGGCTTGGCTTGGCTTGGCTTGGCTTGGCTTGGCTTGGCTTGGCTTGGCTTGGCTTGGCTTGGCTTGGCTTGGCTTGCCATAGCTTGGCTTGGCTTGGCTTGACTTGGCTTGGCTTCGCTTGGCTTGTATTGGCTTGTATTGGCTTGGCTTGGCTTGGCTTGGCTTGGCTTGGCTTGGCTTGGCTTGGCTTGGCTTGGCTTGGCTTGGCTTGGCTTGGCTTGGCTTGGCTTGGCTTGGCTTGGCTTGGCTTGGCTTGGCTTGGCTTGGCTTGGCTTGGCTTGGCTTGGCTTGGCTTGGCTTGGCTTGGCTTGGCTTGCTTGGCTTGGCTTGGCTTGGCTTGGCTTGGCTTGGCTTGGCTTGGCTTGGCTTGGCTTGGCTTGGCTTGGCTTGGCTTGGCTTGGTTTGGCTAGGCTTGGCTTGGCTTGGCTTGGCTTGGCTTGCCTTAGCTTGGCTTGGCTTGGCTTGGCTTGGCTTGGCTTGGCTTGTATTGGCTTGGCTTGGCTTGGCTTGGTTTTGCTTGGCTTGGCTTGTATTGGCTTGTATTGGCTTGGCTTGGCTTGGCTTGGCTTGGCTTGGCTTGGCTTGGCTTGGCTTGGCTTGGCTTGGCTTGGCTTGGCTTGGCTTGGCTTGGCTTGGCTTGGCTTGGCTTGGCTTGGCTTGGCTTGGCTTGGCTTGCCTTAGCTTGGCTTGGCTTGGCTTGGCTTGGCTTGGCTTGGCTTGTATTGGCTTGGCTTGGCTTGGCTTGGCTTGGTTTTGCTTGGCTTGGCTTGGCTTGGCTTGGCTTGGCTTGGCTTGGCTTGGCTTGGCTTGGCTTGGCTTGGCTTGGCTTGGCTTGGCTTGACTTGGCTTGGCTTGGCTTGGCTTGGCTTGGTTTGGCTAGGCTTGGCTTGGCTTGGCTTGGTTTGCCTTGCCTTAGCTTGGCTTGGCTTGGCTTGGCTTGCCTTGGCTTGGCCTGTATTGGCTTGGCTTGGCTTGGCTTGGCTTGGCTTGGCTTGGCTTGTATTGGCTTGGCTTGGCTTGGCTTGGTTTTGCTTGGCTTGGCTTGGCTTGGCTTGGCTTGGCTTGGCTTGGCTTGGCTTGGCTTGGCTTGGCTTGGCTTGGCTTGGCTTGGCTTGGCTTGGCTTGGCTTGGCTTGGCTTGGCTTGGCTTGGCTTGGCTTAACTTGGCTTGGCTTGGTTTGGCTTGGCTTGGGTTGGCTTGGCTTGGCTTGGCTTGGCTTGGCTTGGCTTGGCTTGGCTTGGCTTGGCTTGGCTTGGCTTGGCTTGGCTTGGCTTGGCTTGGCTTGGCGTGGCTTGGCGTGGCTTGTATTGGCTTGGCCTGGCCTGGCTTGGCCTGGCCTGGCCTGGCCTGGCTTGCCTTGCCTTGGCTTGGCTTGGCTTGGTTTGGCTTGGCTTGGCTTGGCTTGGCTTGGCTTGGCTTGGCTTGGCTTGGCTTGGCTTGGCTTGGCTTGGCTTGGCTTGGCTTGGCTTGGCTTGGCTTGGCTTGGCTTGGCTTGGCTTAGCTTGGCTTGGCTTGGCTTGGCTTGGCTTGGCTTGACTTGGCTTGGCTTGGCTTAGCTTGGCTTGGATGGCTTGGCTTGGCTTGGCTTGGCTGGCTTGGCTTGGCTTGGCTTGGCTTGGCTTGGCTTGGCTTGGCTTGGCTTGGCTTGGCTTGGCTTGGCTTAGCTTGGCTTGTATTGGCTTGTATTGGCTTAGCTTGGCTTGGCTTGGCTTGGCGTGCCTTAGCTTGGCTTGGCTTGGCTTGGCTTGGCTTGGCTTAGCTTGGCTTGTATTGGCTTGGCTTGGCTTGGCCTGGCTTGGCTTGGCTGGGCTTGGCTTGGCTTGGCTTGGCTTGGCTTGGCTTGGCTTGGCTTGGCTTGGCTTGGCTTGGCTAGGCTTGGCTTGGCTTGGCTTGGCTTGGCTTGGCTTGGCTTGGCTTGGCTTGGCTTGGCTTGGCTTGGCTTGGCTTGCCTTAGCTTGGATTGGCTTGGCTTGACTTGGCTTGGCCTGGCTTGGCTTGTATTGGCTTGGCTTGGCTTGGCCTGGCTTGGCTTGGCTGGGCTTGGCTTGGCTTGGCTTGGCTTGGCTTGGCTTGGCTTGGCTTGGCTTGGCTTGGCTTGCCTTAGCTTGGATTGGCTTGGCTTGACTTGGCTTGGCTTCGCTTGGCTTGTATTGGCTTGTATTGGCTTGGCTTGGCTTGGCTTGGCTTGGCTTGGCTTGGCTTGGCTTGGCTTGGCTTGGCTTGGCTTGGCTTGGCTTGGCTTGGCTTGGCTTGGCTTGGCTTGGCTTGGCTTGGCTTGGCTTGGCTTGGCTTGGCTTGGCTTGGCTTGGCTTGGCTTGGCTTGGCTTGGCTTAGCTTGGCTTGGCTTGGCTGGCTTGGCTTGGCTTGGCTTGGCTTGGCTTGGCTTGGCTTGGCTTGGCTTGGCTTGGCTTAGCTTGGCTTGTATTGGCTTGTATTGGCTTAGCTTGGCTTGGCTTGGCTTGGCGTGCCTTAGCTTGGCTTGGCTTGGCTTGGCTTGGCTTGGCTTAGCTTGGCTTGTATTGGCTTGGCTTGGCTTGGCCTGGCTTGGCTTGGCTGGGCTTGGCTTGGCTTGGCTTGGCTTGGCTTGGCTTGGCTTGGCTTGGCTTGGCTTGGCTTGGCTTGGCTTGGTTTGGCTTGGCTTGGCTTGGCTTGGCTTGGCTTGGCTTGGCTTGGTTTGGCTTGGCTTGGCTTGGCTTGGCTTGGCTTGGCTTGGCTTGGCTTGGCTTGGCTTGGCTTAGCTTGGCTTGTATTGGCTTGTATTGGCTTAGCTTGGCTTGGCTTGGCTTGGCGTGCCTTAGCTTGGCTTGGCTTGGCTTGGCTTGGCTTGGCTTAGCTTGGCTTGTATTGGCTTGGCTTGGCCTGGCTTGGCTTGGCTGGGCTTGGCTTGGCTTGGCTTGGCTTGGCTTGGCTTGGCTTGGCTTGGCTTGGCTTGGCTTGGCTTGGCTTGGTTTGGCTTGGCTTGGCTTGGCTTGGCTTGGCTTGGCTTGGCTTGGCTTGGCTTGGCTTGGCTTGCCTTAGCTTGGCTTGGCTTGGCTTGACTTGGCTTGGCTTCGCTTGGCTTGTATTGGCTTGTATTGGCTTGGCTTGGCTTGGCTTGGCTTGGCTTGGCTTGGCTTGGCTTGGCTTGGCTTGGCTTGGCTTGGCTTGGCTTGGCTTGGCTTGGCTTGGCTTGGCTTGGCTTGGCTTGGCTTGGCTTGGTTTGGCTTGGCTTGGCTTGGCTTGGCTTGGCTTGGCTTGGCTTGGCTTGGCTTGGCTTGGCTTTGCTTGGCTTGGCTTGGCTTGGCTTGGCTTGGCTTGGCTTGGTTTGGCTAGGCTTGGCTTGGCTTGGCTTGGTTTGGCTTGCCTTAGCTTGGCTTGGCTTGGCTTGGCTTGGCTTGGCTTGGCTTGTATTGGCTTGGCTTGGCTTGGCTTGGTTTTGCTTGGCTTGGCTTGTATTGGCTTGTATTGGCTTGGCTTGGCTTGGCTTGGCTTGGCTTGGCTTGGCTTGGCTTGGCTTGGCTTGGCTTGGCTTGGCTTGGCTTGGCTTGGCTTGGCTTGGCTTGGCTTGGCTTGGCTTCGCTTGGCTTGGCTTGGCTTGGCTTGGCTTGGCTTGCCTTAGCTTGGCTTGGCTTGGCTTGGCTTGGCTTGGCTTGGCTTGGTTTTGCTTGGCTTGGCTTGGCTTGGCTTGGCTTGGCTTGGCTTGGCTTGGCTTGGCTTGGCTTGGCTTGGCTTGGCTTGGCTTGGCTTGGCTTGGCTTGGCTTGGCTTGGCTTGGCTTGGTTTGGCTAGGCTTGGCTTGGCTTGGCTTGGTTTGCCTTGCCTTAGCTTGGCTTGGCTTGGCTTGGCTTGGCTTGGCTTGGCCTGTATTGGCTTGGCTTGGCTTGGCTTGGCTTGGCTTGGCTTGGCTTGTATTGGCTTGGCTTGGCTTGGCTTGGTTTTGCTTGGCTTGGCTTGGCTTGGCTTGGCTTGGCTTGGCTTGGCTTGGCTTGGCTTGGCTTGGCTTGGCTTGGCTTGGCTTGGCTTGGCTTGGCTTGGCTTGGCTTGGCTTGGCTTGGCTTGGCTTGGCTTGGCTTGGCTTGGCTTGGCTTGGCTTGGCTTAACTTGGCTTGGCTTGGTTTGGCTTGGCTTGGGTTGGCTTGGCTTGGCTTGGCTTGGCTTGGCTTGGCTTGGCTTGGCTTGGCTTGGCTTGGCTTGGCTTGGCTTGGCTTGGCTTGGCTTGGCTTGGCTTGGCGTGGCTTGGCGTGGCTTGTATTGGCTTGGCCTGGCCTGGCTTGGCTTGGCTTGGCTTGGCTTGGCTTGGCTTGGCTTGGCTTGGCTTGGCTTGGCTTGGCTTGGCTTGGCTTGGCTTGGCTTGGCTTGGCTTGGCTTGGCTTGGCTTGGCTTGCCTTAGCTTGGCTTGGCTTGGCTTGGCTTGGCTTGGCTTAGCTTGGCTTGTATTGGCTTGTATTGGCTTAGCTTGGCTTGGCTTGGCTTGGCGTGCCTTAGCTTGGCTTGGCTTGGCTTGGCTTGGCTTGGCTTAGCTTGGCTTGTATTGGCTTGGCTTGGCTTGGTCTGGCTTGGCTTGGCTTGGCTTGGCTTGGCTTGGCTTGGCTTGGCTTGGCTTGGCTTGGCTTGGCTTGGCTTGGCTTGGCTTGGCTTGGCTTGGCTTGGCTTGGCTTGGCTTGGCTTGGCTTGGCTTGGCTTGGCTTGGCTTGGCTTGGCTTGGCTTGGCTTGGCTTGGCTTGGCTTGGCTTGGCTTGGCTTGGCTTGGCTTGGCTTGTATTGGCTTGTATTGGCTTAGCTTGGCTTGGCTTGGCTTGGCTTGGCTTGGCTTAGCTTGGCTTGTATTGGCTTGTATTGGCTTAGCTTGGCTTGGCTTGGCTTGGCGTGCCTTAGCTTGGCTTGGCTTGGCTTGGCTTGGCTTGGCTTAGCTTGGCTTGTATTGGCTTGGCTTGGCTTGGTCTGGCTTGGCTTGGCTTGGCTTGGCTTGGCTTGGCTTGGCTTGGCTTGGCTTGGCTTGGCTTGGCTTGGCTTGGCTTGGCTTGGCTTGGCTTGGCTTGGCTTGGCTTGGCTTGGCTTGGCTTGGCTTGGCTTGGCTTGGCTTGGCTTGGCTTGGCTTGGCTTGGCTTGGCTTGGCTTGCCTTAGCTTGGCTTGGCTTGGCTTGACTTGGCTTGGCTTCGCTTGGCTTGTATTGGCTTGTATTGGCTTGGCTTAACTTGGCTTGGCTTGGCTTGGGTTGGCTTGGCTTGGCTTGGCTTGGCTTGGCTTGGCTTGGCTTGGCTTGGCTTGGCTTGGCTTGGCTTGGCTTGGCTTGGCTTGGCTTGGCTTGGCTTGGCTTGGCTTGGTTTGGCTAGGCTTGGTTTGGCTTGGCTTGGCTTGGCTTGTATTGGCTTGGCTTGGCTTGGCTGGGCTTGGCTTCTCTTGGCTTGTATTGGCTTGTATTGGCTTGGCTTGGCTTGGCTTGGCTTGGCTTGGCTTGGCTTGGCTTGGCTTGGCTTTGCTTGGCTTGCCTTGGCTTGGCTTGGCTTGGCTTGGCTTGGCTTGGCTTGGCTTGGCTTAACTTGGCTTGGCTTGGTTTGGCTTGGCTTGGGTTGGCTTGGCTTGGCTTGGCTTGGCTTGGCTTGGCTTGGCTTGGCTTGGCTTGGCTTGGCTTGGCTTGGCTTGGCTTGGCTTGGCTTGGCTTGGCGTGGCTTGGCGTGGCTTGTATTGGCTTGGCCTGGCCTGGCTTGGCCTGGCCTGGCCTGGCCTGGCTTGCCTTGCCTTGGCTTGGCTTGGCTTGGCTTGGCTTGGCTTGGCTTGGCTTGGCTTGGCTTGGCTTGGCTTGGCTTGGCTTGGCTTGGCTTGGCTTGGCTTGGCTTGGCTTGGCTTGGCTTGGCTTGGCTTGGCTTGGCTTGGCTTGGCTTGGCTTGGCTTAGCTTGGCTTGGCTTGGCTTGGCTGGCTTGGCTTGGCTTGGCTTGGCTTGGCTTGGCTTGGCTTGGCTTGGCTTGGCTTGGCTTAGCTTGGCTTGTATTGGCTTGTATTGGCTTAGCTTGGCTTGGCTTGGCTTGGCGTGCCTTAGCTTGGCTTGGCTTGGCTTGGCTTGGCTTGGCTTAGCTTGGCTTGTATTGGCTTGGCTTGGCTTGGCCTGGCTTGGCTTGGCTGGGCTTGGCTTGGCTTGGCTTGGCTTGGCTTGGCTTGGCTTGGCTTGGCTTGGCTTGGCTTGGCTTGGTTTGGCTTGGCTTGGCTTGGCTTGGCTTGGCTTGGCTTGGCTTGGCTTGGCTTGGCTTGCCTTAGCTTGGCTTCGCTTGGCTTGACTTGGCTTGGCTTCGCGTGGCTTGTATTGGCTTGTATTGGCTTGGCTTGGCTTGGCTTGGCTTGGCTTGGCTTGGCTTGGCTTGGCTTGGCTTGGCTTGGCTTGGCTTGGCTTGGCTTGGCTTGGCTTGGCTTGGCTTGGCTTGGCTTGGCTTGGCTTGGCTTGGCTTGGCTTGGCTTGGCTTGGCTTGGCTTGGCTTGGCTTGGCTTGGCTTGGCTTGGCTTGGCTTGGCTTGGCTTGGCTTGGCTTGGCTTGGCTTGGCTTGGCTTGGCTTGGTTTGGCTAGGCTTGGCTTGGCTTGGCTTGGCTTGGCTTGCCTTAGCTTGGCTTGGCTTGGCTTGGCTTGGCTTGGCTTGGCTTGTATTGGCTTGGCTTGGCTTGGCTTGGTTTTGCTTGGCTTGGCTTGTATTGGCTTGTATTGGCTTGGCTTGGCTTGGCTTGGCTTGGCTTGGCTTGGCTTGGCTTGGCTTGGCTTGGCTTGGCTTGGCCTGGCTTGGCTTGGCTTGGCTTGGCTTGGCTTGGCTTGGCTTCGCTTGGCTTGGCTTGGCTTGGCTTGGCTTGGCTTGCCTTAGCTTGGCTTGGCTTGGCTTGGCTTGGCTTGGCTTGGCTTGTATTGGCTTGGCTTGGCTTGGCTTGGTTTTGCTTGGCTTGGCTTGGCTTGGCTTGGCTTGGCTTGGCTTGGCTTGGCTTGGCTTGGCTTGGCTTGGCTTGGCTTGGCTTGGCTTGGCTTGGCTTGGCTTGGCTTGGCTTGGCTTGGTTTGGCTAGGCTTGGCTTGGCTTGGCTTGGTTTGCCTTGCCTTAGCTTGGCTTGGCTTGGCTTGGCTTGGCTTGGCTTGGCCTGTATTGGCTTGGCTTGGCTTGGCTTGGCTTGGCTTGGCTTGGCTTGTATTGGCTTGGCTTGGCTTGGCTTGGTTTTGCTTGGCTTGGCTTGGCTTGGCTTGGCTTGGCTTGGCTTGGCTTGGCTTGGCTTGGCTTGGCTTGGCTTGGCTTGGCTTGGCTTGGCTTGGCTTGGCTTGGCTTGGCTTGGCTTGGCTTGGCTTGGCTTGGCTTAACTTGGCTTGGCTTGGTTTGGCTTGGCTTGGCTTGGCTTGGCTTGGCTTGGCTTGGCTTGGCTTGGCTTGGCTTGGCTTGGCTTGGCTTGGCTTGGCTTGGCTTGGCTTGGCTTGGCTTGGCTTGGCGTGGCTTGGCGTGGCTTGTATTGGCTTGGCCTGGCCTGGCTTGGCCTGGCCTGGCCTGGCCTGGCTTGCCTTGCCTTGGCTTGGCTTGGCTTGGCTTGGCTTGGCTTGGCTTGGCTTGGCTTGGCTTGGCTTGGCTTGGCTTGGCTTGGCTTGGCTTGGCTTGGCTTGGCTTGGCTTGGCTTGGCTTGGCTTGGCTTGGCTTGGCTTGGCTTGGCTTGGCTTGGCTGGCTTGGCTTGGCTTGGCTTGGCTTGGCTTGGCTTGGCTTGGCTTGGATGGCTTGGCTTGGCTTGGCTTGGCTGGCTTGGCTTGGCTTGGCTTGGCTTGGCTTGGCTTGGCTTGGCTTGGCTTGGCTTGGCTTGGCTTGGCTTAGCTTGGCTTGTATTGGCTTGTATTGGCTTAGCTTGGCTTGGCTTGGCTTGGCGTGCCTTAGCTTGGCTTGGCTTGGCTTGGCTTGGCTTGGCTTAGCTTGGCTTGTATTGGCTTGGCTTGGCTTGGCCTGGCTTGGCTTGGCTGGGCTTGGCTTGGCTTGGCTTGGCTTGGCTTGGCTTGGCTTGGCTTGGCTTGGCTTGGTTAGGCTTGGCTTGGCTTGGCTTGGCTTGGCTTGGCTTGGCTTGGCTTGGCTTGGCTTGGCTTGGCTTGGCTTGCCTTAGCTTGGATTGGCTTGGCTTGACTTGGCTTGGCCTGGCTTGGCTTGTATTGGCTTGGATTGGCTTGGCCTGGCTTGGCTTGGCTGGGCTTGGCTTGGCTTGGCTTGGCTTGGCTTGGCTTGGCTTGGCTTGGCTTGGCTTGGCTTGGCTTGGCTTGGCTTGGCTTGGCTTGGCTTGGCTTGGCGTGGCTTGGCTTGCCTTAGCTTGGATTGGCTTGGCTTGACTTGGCTTGGCTTCGCTTGGCTTGTATTGGCTTGTATTGGCTTGGCTTGGCTTGGCTTGGCTTGGCTTGGCTTGGCTTGGCTTGGCTTGGCTTGTATTGGCTTGGCTTGGCTTGGCTTGGTTTTGCTTGGCTTGGCTTGGCTTGGCTTGGCTTGGCTTGGCTTGGCTTGGCTTGGCTTGGCTTGGCTTGGCTTGGCTTGGCTTGGCTTGGCTTGGCTTGGCTTGCCTTAGCTTGGCTTGGCTTGGCTTGGCTTGGCTTGGCTTGGCTTGTATTGGCTTGGCTTGGCTTGGCTTGGTTTTGCTTGGCTTGGCTTGGCTTGGCTTGGCTTGGCTTGGCTTGGCTTGGCTTGGCTTGGCTTGGCTTGGCTTGGCTTGGCTTGGCTTGGCTTGGCTTGGCTTGGCTTGGCTTGGCTTGGTTTGGCTAGGCTTGGCTTGGCTTGGCTTGGTTTGCCTTGCCTTAGCTTGGCTTGGCTTGGCTTGGCTTGGCTTGGCTTGGCCTGTATTGGCTTGGCTTGGCTTGGCTTGGCTTGGCTTGTATTGGCTTGGCTTGGCTTGGCTTGGTTTTGCTTGGCTTGGCTTGGCTTGGCTTGGCTTGGCTTGGCTTGGCTTGGCTTGGCTTGGCTTGGCTTGGCTTGGCTTGGCTTGGCTTGGCTTGGCTTGGCTTGGCTTGGCTTGGCTTGGCTTGGCTTGGCTTGGCTTGGCTTGGCTTAACTTGGCTTGGCTTGGTTTGGCTTGGCTTGGGTTGGCTTGGCTTGGCTTGGCTTGGCTTGGCTTGGCTTGGCTTGGCTTGGCTTGGCTTGGCTTGGCTTGGCTTGGCTTGGCTTGGCTTGGCTTGGCTTGGCTTGGCTTGGCGTGGCTTGGCGTGGCTTGGCTTGGCTTGGCTTGGCTTGGCTTGGCTTGGCTTGGCTTGGCTTGGCTTGGCTTGGCTTGGCTTGGCTTGGCTTGGCTTGGCTTGGCTTGGCTTGGCTTGCCATAGCTTGGCTTGGCTTGGCTTGACTTGGCTTGGCTTCGCTTGGCTTGTATTGGCTTGTATTGGCTTGGCTTGGCTTGGCTTGGCTTGGCTTGGCTTGGCTTGGCTTGGCTTGGCTTGGCTTGGCTTGGCTTGGCTTGGCTTGGCTTGGCTTGGCTTGGCTTGGCTTGGCTTGGCTTGGCTTGGCTTGGCTTGGCTTGGCTTGGCTTGGCTTGGCTTGGCTTGGCTTGGCTTGGCTTGGCTTGGCTTGGCTTGGCTTGGCTTGGCTTGGCTTGGCTTGGCTTGGCTTGGCTTGGCTTGGCTTGGCTTGGCTTGGCTTGGCTTGGCTTGGCTTGGCTTGGCTTGGCTTGGTTTGGCTAGGCTTGGCTTGGCTTGGCTTGGCTTGGCTTGCCTTAGCTTGGCTTGGCTTGGCTTGGCTTGGCTTGGCTTGGCTTGTATTGGCTTGGCTTGGCTTGGCTTGGTTTTGCTTGGCTTGGCTTGTATTGGCTTGTATTGGCTTGGCTTGGCTTGGCTTGGCTTGGCTTGGCTTGGCTTGGCTTGGCTTGGCTTGGCTTGGCTTGGCTTGGCTTGGCTTGGCTTGGCTTGGCTTGGCTTGGCTTGGCTTGGCTTGGCTTGCCTTAGCTTGGCTTGGCTTGGCTTGGCTTGGCTTGGCTTGGCTTGTATTGGCTTGGCTTGGCTTGGCTTGGTTTTGCTTGGCTTGGCTTGGCTTGGCTTGGCTTGGCTTGGCTTGGCTTGGCTTGGCTTGGCTTGGCTTGGCTTGGCTTGGCTTGGCTTGACTTGGCTTGGCTTGGCTTGGCTTGGCTTGGTTTGGCTAGGCTTGGCTTGGCTTGGCTTGGTTTGCCTTGCCTTAGCTTGGCTTGGCTTGGCTTGGCTTGCCTTGGCTTGGCCTGTATTGGCTTGGCTTGGCTTGGCTTGGCTTGGCTTGGCTTGGCTTGTATTGGCTTGGCTTGGCTTGGCTTGGTTTTGCTTGGCTTGGCTTGGCTTGGCTTGGCTTGGCTTGGCTTGGCTTGGCTTGGCTTGGCTTGGCTTGGCTTGGCTTGGCTTGGCTTGGCTTGGCTTGGCTTGGCTTGGCTTGGCTTGGCTTGGCTTGGCTTAACTTGGCTTGGCTTGGTTTGGCTTGGCTTGGGTTGGCTTGGCTTGGCTTGGCTTGGCTTGGCTTGGCTTGGCTTGGCTTGGCTTGGCTTGGCTTGGCTTGGCTTGGCTTGGCTTGGCTTGGCTTGGCGTGGCTTGGCGTGGCTTTGGCCTGGCCTGGCTTGGCCTGGCCTGGCCTGGCCTGGCTTGCTTGCCTTGGCTTGGCTTGGCTTGGTTTGGCTTGGCTTGGCTTGGCTTGGCTTGGCTTGGCTTGGCTTGGCTTGGCTTGGCTTGGCTTGGCTTGGCTTGGCTTATCTTGGCTTGGCTTGGCTTGGCTTGGCTTGGCTTGGCTTAGCTTGGCTTGGCTTGGCTTGGCTTGGCTTGGCTTGACTTGGCTTGGCTTGGCTTAGCTTGGCTTGGATGGCTTGGCTTGGCTTGGCTTGGCTGGCTTGGCTTGGCTTGGCTTGGCTTGGCTTGGCTTGGCTTGGCTTGGCTTGGCTTGGCTTGGCTTGGCTTAGCTTGGCTTGTATTGGCTTGTATTGGCTTAGCTTGGCTTGGCTTGGCTTGGCGTGCCTTAGCTTGGCTTGGCTTGGCTTGGCTTGGCTTGGCTTAGCTTGGCTTGTATTGGCTTGGCTTGGCTTGGCCTGGCTTGGCTTGGCTGGGCTTGGCTTGGCTTGGCTTGGCTTGGCTTGGCTTGGCTTGGCTTGGCTTGGCTTGGCTTGGCTAGGCTTGGCTTGGCTTGGCTTGGCTTGGCTTGGCTTGGCTTGGCTTGGCTTGGCTTGGCTTGGCTTGGCTTGGCTTGCCTTAGCTTGGATTGGCTTGGCTTGACTTGGCTTGGCCTGGCTTGGCTTGTATTGGCTTGGCTTGGCTTGGCCTGGCTTGGCTTGGCTGGGCTTGGCTTGGCTTGGCTTGGCTTGGCTTGGCTTGGCTTGGCTTGGCTTGGCTTGGCTTGCCTTAGCTTGGATTGGCTTGGCTTGACTTGGCTTGGCTTCGCTTGGCTTGTATTGGCTTGTATTGGCTTGGCTTGGCTTGGCTTGGCTTGGCTTGGCTTGGCTTGGCTTGGCTTGGCTTGGCTTGGCTTGGCTTGGCTTGGCTTGGCTTGGCTTGGCTTGGCTTGGCTTGGCTTGGCTTGGCTTGGCTTGGCTTGGCTTGGCTTGGCTTGGCTTGGCTTGGCTTAGCTTGGCTTGGCTTGGCTGGCTTGGCTTGGCTTGGCTTGGCTTGGCTTGGCTTGGCTTGGCTTGGCTTGGCTTGGCTTAGCTTGGCTTGTATTGGCTTGTATTGGCTTAGCTTGGCTTGGCTTGGCTTGGCGTGCCTTAGCTTGGCTTGGCTTGGCTTGGCTTGGCTTGGCTTAGCTTGGCTTGTATTGGCTTGGCTTGGCTTGGCCTGGCTTGGCTTGGCTGGGCTTGGCTTGGCTTGGCTTGGCTTGGCTTGGCTTGGCTTGGCTTGGCTTGGCTTGGCTTGGCTTGGCTTGGTTTGGCTTGGCTTGGCTTGGCTTGGCTTGGCTTGGCTTGGCTTGGTTTGGCTTGGCTTGGCTTGGCTTGGCTTGGCTTGGCTTGGCTTGGCTTGGCTTGGCTTGGCTTAGCTTGGCTTGTATTGGCTTGTATTGGCTTAGCTTGGCTTGGCTTGGCTTGGCGTGCCTTAGCTTGGCTTGGCTTGGCTTGGCTTGGCTTGGCTTAGCTTGGCTTGTATTGGCTTGGCTTGGCTTGGCCTGGCTTGGCTTGGCTGGGCTTGGCTTGGCTTGGCTTGGCTTGGCTTGGCTTGGCTTGGCTTGGCTTGGCTTGGCTTGGCTTGGCTTGGTTTGGCTTGGCTTGGCTTGGCTTGGCTTGGCTTGGCTTGGCTTGGCTTGGCTTGGCTTGGCTTGCCTTAGCTTGGCTTGGCTTGGCTTGACTTGGCTTGGCTTCGCTTGGCTTGTATTGGCTTGTATTGGCTTGGCTTGGCTTGGCTTGGCTTGGCTTGGCTTGGCTTGGCTTGGCTTGGCTTGGCTTGGCTTGGCTTGGCTTGGCTTGGCTTGGCTTGGCTTGGCTTGGCTTGGCTTGGCTTGGCTTGGCTTGGCTTGGTTTGGCTTGGCTTGGCTTGGCTTGGCTTGGCTTGGCTTGGCTTGGCTTGGCTTGGCTTGGCTTGGCTTGGCTTGGCTTGGCTTGGCTTGGCTTGGCTTGGCTTGGCTTGGTTTGGCTAGGCTTGGCTTGGCTTGGCTTGGTTTGGCTTGCCTTAGCTTGGCTTGGCTTGGCTTGGCTTGGCTTGGCTTGGCTTGTATTGGCTTGGCTTGGCTTGGCTTGGTTTTGCTTGGCTTGGCTTGTATTGGCTTGTATTGGCTTGGCTTGGCTTGGCTTGGCTTGGCTTGGCTTGGCTTGGCTTGGCTTGGCTTGGCTTGGCTTGGCTTGGCTTGGCTTGGCTTGGCTTGGCTTGGCTTGGCTTGGCTTCGCTTGGCTTGGCTTGGCTTGGCTTGGCTTGGCTTGCCTTAGCTTGGCTTGGCTTGGCTTGGCTTGGCTTGGCTTGGCTTGGTTTTGCTTGGCTTGGCTTGGCTTGGCTTGGCTTGGCGTGGCTTGGCTTGGCTTGGCTTGGCTTGGCTTGGCTTGGCTTGGCTTGGCTTGGCTTGGCTTGGCTTGGCTTGGCTTGGCTTGGTTTGGCTAGGCTTGGCTTGGCTTGGCTTGGTTTGCCTTGCCTTAGCTTGGCTTGGCTTGGCTTGGCTTGGCTTGGCTTGGCCTGTATTGGCTTGGCTTGGCTTGGCTTGGCTTGGCTTGGCTTGGCTTGTATTGGCTTGGCTTGGCTTGGCTTGGTTTTGCTTGGCTTGGCTTGGCTTGGCTTGGCTTGGCTTGGCTTGGCTTGGCTTGGCTTGGCTTGGCTTGGCTTGGCTTGGCTTGGCTTGGCTTGCCTTGGCTTGGCTTGGCTTGGCTTGGCTTGGCTTGGCTTGGCTTGGCTTGGCTTGGCTTGGCTTGGCTTAACTTGGCTTGGCTTGGTTTGGCTTGGCTTGGGTTGGCTTGGCTTGGCTTGGCTTGGCTTGGCTTGGCTTGGCTTGGCTTGGCTTGGCTTGGCTTGGCTTGGCTTGGCTTGGCTTGGCTTGGCTTGGCTTGGCGTGGCTTGGCGTGGCTTGTATTGGCTTGGCCTGGCCTGGCTTGGCTTGGCTTGGCTTGGCTTGGCTTGGCTTGGCTTGGCTTGGCTTGGCTTGGCTTGGCTTGGCTTGGCTTGGCTTGGCTTGGCTTGGCTTGGCTTGGCTTGGCTTGCCTTAGCTTGGCTTGGCTTGGCTTGGCTTGGCTTGGCTTAGCTTGGCTTGTATTGGCTTGTATTGGCTTAGCTTGGCTTGGCTTGGCTTGGCGTGCCTTAGCTTGGCTTGGCTTGGCTTGGCTTGGCTTGGCTTAGCTTGGCTTGTATTGGCTTGGCTTGGCTTGGTCTGGCTTGGCTTGGCTTGGCTTGGCTTGGCTTGGCTTGGCTTGGCTTGGCTTAGCTTGGCTTGGCTTGGCTTGGCTTGGCTTGGCTTGGCTTGGCTTGGCTTGGCTTGGCTTGGCTTGGCTTGGCTTGGCTTGGCTTGGCTTGGCTTGGCTTGGCTTGGCTTGGCTTGGCTTGGCTTGGCTTGGCTTGGCTTGGCTTGGCTTGGCTTGTATTGGCTTGTATTGGCTTAGCTTGGCTTGGCTTGGCTTGGCTTGGCTTGGCTTAGCTTGGCTTGTATTGGCTTGTATTGGCTTAGCTTGGCTTGGCTTGGCTTGGCGTGCCTTAGCTTGTCTTGGCTTGGCTTGGCTTGGCTTGGCTTAGCTTGGCTTGTATTGGCTTGGCTTGGCTTGGTCTGGCTTGGCTTGGCTTGGCTTGGCTTGGCTTGGCTTGGCTTGGCTTGGCTTGGCTTGGCTTGGCTTGGCTTGGCTTGGCTTGGCTTGGCTTGGCTTGGCTTGGCTTGGCTTGGCTTGGCTTGGCTTGGCTTGGCTTGGCTTGGCTTGGCTTGGCTTGGCTTGGCTTGGCTTGGCTTGGCTTGGCTTGGCTTGGCTTGGCTTGCCTTAGCTTGGCTTGGCTTGGCTTGACTTGGCTTGGCTTCGCTTGGCTTGTATTGGCTTGTATTGGCTTGGCTTAACTTGGCTTGGCTTGGCTTGGGTTGGCTTGGCTTGGCTTGGCTTGGCTTGGCTTGGCTTGGCTTGGCTTGGCTTGGCTTGGCTTGGCTTGGCTTGGCTTGGCTTGGCTTGGCTTGGCTTGGCTTGGCTTGGTTTGGCTAGGCTTGGTTTGGCTTGGCTTGGCTTGGCTTGTATTGGCTTGGCTTGGCTTGGCTGGGCTTGGCTTCTCTTGGCTTGTATTGGCTTGTATTGGCTTGGCTTGGCTTGGCTTGGCTTGGCTTGGCTTGGCTTGGCTTGGCTTGGCTTTGCTTGGCTTGCCTTATCTTGGCTTGGCTTGGCTTGGCTTGGCTTGGCTTGGCTTGGCTTAACTTGGCTTGGCTTGGTTTGGCTTGGCTTGGGTTGGCTTGGCTTGGCTTGGCTTGGCTTGGCTTGGCTTGGCTTGGCTTGGCTTGGCTTGGCTTGGCTTGGCTTGGCTTGGCTTGGCTTGGCTTGGCGTGGCTTGGCGTGGCTTGTATTGGCTTGGCCTGGCCTGGCTTGGCCTGGCCTGGCCTGGCCTGGCTTGCCTTGCCTTGGCTTGGCTTGGCTTGGCTTGGCTTGGCTTGGCTTGGCTTGGCTTGGCTTGGCTTGGCTTGGCTTGGCTTGGCTTGGCTTGGCTTGGCTTGGCTTGGCTTGGCTTGGCTTGGCTTGGCTTGGCTTGGCTTGGCTTGGCTTAGCTTGGCTTGGCTTGGCTTGGCTGGCTTGGCTTGGCTTGGCTTGGCTTGGCTTGGCTTGGCTTGGCTTGGCTTGGCTTGGCTTAGCTTGGCTTGTATTGGCTTGTATTGGCTTAGCTTGGCTTGGCTTGGCTTGGCGTGCCTTAGCTTGGCTTGGCTTGGCTTGGCTTGGCTTGGCTTAGCTTGGCTTGTATTGGCTTGGCTTGGCTTGGCCTGGCTTGGCTTGGCTGGGCTTGGCTTGGCTTGGCTTGGCTTGGCTTGGCTTGGCTTGGCTTGGCTTGGCTTGGCTTGGCTTGGTTTGGCTTGGCTTGGCTTGGCTTGGCTTGGCTTGGCTTGGCTTGGCTTGGCTTGGCTTGCCTTAGCTTGGCTTCGCTTGGCTTGACTTGGCTTGGCTTCGCGTGGCTTGTATTGGCTTGTATTGGCTTGGCTTGGCTTGGCTTGGCTTGGCTTGGCTTGGCTTGGCTTGGCTTGGCTTGGCTTGGCTTGGCTTGGCTTGGCTTGGCTTGGCTTGGCTTGGCTTGGCTTGGCTTGGCTTGGCTTGGCTTGGCTTGGCTTGGCTTGGCTTGGCTTGGCTTGGCTTGGCTTGGCTTGGCTTGGCTTGGCTTGGCTTGGCTTGGCTTGGCTTGGCTTGGCTTGGCTTGGCTTGGCTTGGTTTGGCTAGGCTTGGCTTGGCTTGGCTTGGCTTGGCTTGCCTTAGCTTGGCTTGGCTTGGCTTGGCTTGGCTTGGCTTGGCTTGTATTGGCTTGGCTTGGCTTGGCTTGGTTTTGCTTGGCTTGGCTTGTATTGGCTTGTATTGGCTTGGCTTGGCTTGGCTTGGCTTGGCTTGGCTTGGCTTGGCTTGGCTTGGCTTGGCTTGGCTTGGCCTGGCTTGGCTTGGCTTGGCTTGGCTTGGCTTGGCTTGGCTTCGCTTGGCTTGGCTTGGCTTGGCTTGGCTTGGCTTGCCTTAGCTTGGCTTGGCTTGGCTTGGCTTGGCTTGGCTTGGCTTGTATTGGCTTGGCTTGGCTTGGCTTGGTTTTGCTTGGCTTGGCTTGGCTTGGCTTGGCTTGGCTTGGCTTGGCTTGGCTTGGCTTGGCTTGGCTTGGCTTGGCTTGGCTTGGCTTGGCTTGGCTTGGCTTGGCTTGGCTTGGCTTGGTTTGGCTAGGCTTGGCTTGGCTTGGCTTGGTTTGCCTTGCCTTAGCTTGGCTTGGCTTGGCTTGGCTTGGCTTGGCTTGGCCTGTATTGGCTTGGCTTGGCTTGGCTTGGCTTGGCTTGGCTTGGCTTGTATTGGCTTGGCTTGGCTTGGCTTGGTTTTGCTTGGCTTGGCTTGGCTTGGCTTGGCTTGGCTTGGCTTGGCTTGGCTTGGCTTGGCTTGGCTTGGCTTGGCTTGGCTTGGCTTGGCTTGGCTTGGCTTGGCTTGGCTTGGCTTGGCTTGGCTTGGCTTGGCTTAACTTGGCTTGGCTTGGTTTGGCTTGGCTTGGCTTGGCTTGGCTTGGCTTGGCTTGGCTTGGCTTGGCTTGGCTTGGCTTGGCTTGGCTTGGCTTGGCTTGGCTTGGCTTGGCTTGGCTTGGCTTGGCGTGGCTTGGCGTGGCTTGTATTGGCTTGGCCTGGCCTGGCTTGGCCTGGCCTGGCCTGGCCTGGCTTGCCTTGCCTTGGCTTGGCTTGGCTTGGCTTGGCTTGGCTTGGCTTGGCTTGGCTTGGCTTGGCTTGGCTTGGCTTGGCTTGGCTTGGCTTGGCTTGGCTTGGCTTGGCTTGGCTTGGCTTGGCTTGGCTTGGCTTGGCTTGGCTTGGCTTGGCTTGGCTGGCTTGGCTTGGCTTGGCTTGGCTTGGCTTGGCTTGGCTTGGCTTGGATGGCTTGGCTTGGCTTGGCTTGGCTGGCTTGGCTTGGCTTGGCTTGGCTTGGCTTGGCTTGGCTTGGCTTGGCTTGGCTTGGCTTGGCTTGGCTTAGCTTGGCTTGTATTGGCTTGTATTGGCTTAGCTTGGCTTGGCTTGGCTTGGCGTGCCTTAGCTTGGCTTGGCTTGGCTTGGCTTGGCTTGGCTTAGCTTGGCTTGTATTGGCTTGGCTTGGCTTGGCCTGGCTTGGCTTGGCTGGGCTTGGCTTGGCTTGGCTTGGCTTGGCTTGGCTTGGCTTGGCTTGGCTTGGCTTGGTTAGGCTTGGCTTGGCTTGGCTTGGCTTGGCTTGGCTTGGCTTGGCTTGGCTTGGCTTGGCTTGGCTTGGCTTGCCTTTGCTTGGATTGGCTTGGCTTGACTTGGCTTGGCCTGGCTTGGCTTGTATTGGCTTGGATTGGCTTGGCCTGGCTTGGCTTGGCTGGGCTTGGCTTGGCTTGGCTTGGCTTGGCTTGGCTTGGCTTGGCTTGGCTTGGCTTGGCTTGGCTTGGCTTGGCTTGGCTTGGCTTGGCTTGGCTTGGCTTGGCGTGGCTTGGCTTGCCTTAGCTTGGATTGGCTTGGCTTGACTTGGCTTGGCTTCGCTTGGCTTGTATTGGCTTGTATTGGCTTGGCTTGGCTTGGCTTGGCTTGGCTTGGCTTGGCTTGGCTTGACTTGGCTTGGCTTGGCTTGGCTTGGCTTGGCTTGGCTTGGCTTGGCTTGGCTTCGCTTGGCTTGGCTTGGCTTGGCTTGGCTTGGCTTGCCTTAGCTTGGCTTGGCTTGGCTTGGCTTGGCTTGGCTTGGCTTGTATTGGCTTGGCTTGGCTTGGCTTGGTTTTGCTTGGCTTGGCTTGGCTTGGCTTGGCTTGGCTTGACTTGGCTTGGCTTCGCTTGGCTTGTATTGGCTTGTATTGGCTTGGCTTAACTTGGCTTGGCTTGGCTTGGGTTGGCTTGGCTTGGCTTGGCTTGGCTTGGCTTGGCTTGGCTTGGCTTGGCTTGGCTTGGCTTGGCTTGGCTTGGCTTGGCTTGGCTTGGCTTGGCTTGGCTTGGCTTGGCTTGGTTTGGCTAGGCTTGGTTTGGCTTGGCTTGGCTTGGCTTGTATTGGCTTGGCTTGGCTTGGCTGGGCTTGGCTTCTCGTGGCTTGTATTGGCTTGTAGTGGCTTGGCTTGGCTTGGCTTGGCTTGGCTTGGCTTGGCTTGGCTTGGCTTGGCTTGGCTTGGCTTGCCTTGGCTTGGCTTGGCTTGGCTTGGCTTGGCTTGGCTTGGCTTGGCTTAACTTGGCTTGGCTTGGTTTGGCTTGGCTTGGGTTGGCTTGGCTTGGCTTGGCTTGGCTTGGCTTGGCTTGGCTTGGCTTGGCTTGGCTTGGCTTGGCTTGGCTTGGCTTGGCTTGGCTTGGCGTGGCTTGGCGTGGCTTGTATTGGCTTGGCCTGGCCTGGCTTGGCCTGGCCTGGCCTGGCCTGGCTTGCCTTGCCTTGGCTTGGCTTGGCTTGGCTTGGCTTGGCTTGGCTTGGCTTGGCTTGGCTTGGCTTGGCTTGGCTTGGCTTGGCTTGGCTTGGCTTGGCTTGGCTTGGCTTGGCTTGGCTTGGCTTGGCTTGGCTTGGCTTGGCTTGGCTTGGCTTGGCTTGGCTTAGCTTGGCTTGGCTTGGCTTGGCTGGCTTGGCTTGGCTTGGCTTGGCTTGGCTTGGCTTGGCTTGGCTTGGCTTGGCTTGGCTTAGCTTGGCTTGTATTGGCTTGTATTGGCTTAGCTTGGCTTGGCTTGGCTTGGCGTGCCTTAGCTTGGCTTGGCTTGGCTTGGCTTGGCTTGGCTTAGCTTGGCTTGTATTGGCTTGGCTTGGCTTGGCCTGGCTTGGCTTGGCTGGGCTTGGCTTGGCTTGGCTTGGCTTGGCTTGGCTTGGCTTGGCTTGGCTTGGCTTGGCTTGGCTTGGCTTGGTTTGGCTTGGCTTGGCTTGGCTTGGCTTGGCTTGGATTGGCTTGGCTTGGCTTGGCTTGGCTTGCCTTAGCTTGGCTTGGCTTGGCTTGACTTGGCTTGGCTTCGCTTGGCTTGTATTGGCTTGTATTGGCTTGGCTTGGCTTGGCTTGGCTTGGCTTGGCTTGGCTTGGCTTGGCTTGGCTTGGCTTGGCTTGGCTTGGCTTGGCTTGGTTTGGCTTGGCTTGGCTTGGCTTGGCTTGGCTTGGCTTGGCTTGGCTTGGCTTGGCTTGGCTTGGCTTGGCTTGGCTTGGCTTGGCTTGGCTTGGCTTGGCTTGGCTTGGCTTGGCTTGGCTTGGATTGGCTTGGCTTGGCTTGGCTTGGCTTGGCGTGGCTTGGCTTGGCTTGGCTTGGTTTGGCTAGGCTTGGCTTGGCTTGGCTTGGCTTGGCTTGCCTTAGCTTGGCTTGGCTTGGCTTGGCTTGGCTTGGCTTGGCTTGTATTGGCTTGGCTTGGCTTGGCTTGGTTTTGCTTGGCTTGGCTTGTATTGGCTTGTATTGGCTTGGCTTGGCTTGGCTTGGCTTGGCTTGGCTTGGCTTGGCTTGGCTTGGCTTGGCTTGGCCTGGCTTGGCTTGGCTTGGCTTGGCTTGGCTTGGCTTGGCTTCGCTTGGCTTGGCTTGGCTTGGCTTGGCTTGGCTTGCCTTAGCTTGGCTAGGCTTGGCTTGGCTTGGCTTGGCTTGGCTTGTATTGGCTTGGCTTGGCTTGGCTTGGTTTTGCTTGGCTTGGCTTGGCTTGGCTTGGCTTGGCTTGGCTTGGCTTGGCTTGGCTTGGCTTGGCTTGGCTTGGCTTGGCTTGGCTTGGCTTGGCTTGGCTTGGCTTGGCTTGGTTTGGCTAGGCTTGGCTTGGCTTGGCTTGGTTTGCCTTGCCTTAGCTTGGCTTGGCTTGGCTTGGCTTGGCTTGGCTTGGCCTGTATTGGCTTGGCTTGGCTTGGCTTGGCTTGGCTTGGCTTGGCTTGTATTGGCTTGGCTTGGCTTGGCTTGGTTTTGCTTGGCTTGGCTTGGCTTGGCTTGGCTTGGCTTGGCTTGGCTTGGCTTGGCTTGGCTTGGCTTGGCTTGGCTTGGCTTGGCTTGGCTTGGCTTGGCTTGGCTTGGCTTGGCTTGGCTTGGCTTGGCTTAACTTGGCTTGGCTTGGTTTGGCTTGGCTTGGGTTGGCTTGGCTTGGCTTGGCTTGGCTTGGCTTGGCTTGGCTTGGCTTGGCTTGGCTTGGCTTGGCTTGGCTTGGCTTGGCTTGGCGTGGCTTGGCGTGGCTTGTATTGGCTTGGTCTGGCCTGGCTTGGCCTGGCTTGGCTTGGCTGGGCTTGGCTTGGCTTGGCTTGGCTTGGCTTGGCTTGGCTTGGCTTGGCTTGGCTTGGCTAGGCTTGGCTTGGCTTGGCTTGGCTTGGCTTGGCTTGGCTTGGCTTGGCTTGGCTTGGCTTGGCTTGGCTTGGCTTGGCTTGCCTTAGCTTGGATTGGCTTGGCTTGACTTGGCTTGGCCTGGCTTGGCTTGTATTGGCTTGGCTTGGCTTGGCCTGGCTTGGCTTGGCTGGGCTTGGCTTGGCTTGGCTTGGCTTGGCTTGGCTTGGCTTGGCTTGGCTTGGCTTGGCTTGGCTTGGCTTGGCTTGGCTTGGCTTGGCTTGGCTTGGCTTGGCTTGGCTTGGCTTGGCTTGGCTTGGCTTGGCTTGGCTTGGCTTGCCTTAGCTTGGATTGGCTTGGCTTGACTTGGCTTGGCTTCGCTTGGCTTGTATTGGCTTGTATTGGCTTGGCTTGGCTTGGCTTGGCTTGGCTTGGCTTGGCTTGGCTTGGCTTGGCTTGGCTTGGCTTGGCTTGGCTTGGCTTGGCTTGGCTTGGCTTGGCTTGGCTTGGCTTGGCTTGGCTTGGCTTGGCTTGGCTTGGCTTGGCTTCGCTTGGCTTAGCTTGGCTTGGCTTGGCTTGGCTGGCTTGGCTTGGCTTGGCTTGGCTTGGCTTGGCTTGGCTTGGCTTGGCTTGGCTTGGCTTAGCTTGGCTTGTATTGGCTTGTATTGGCTTAGCTTGGCTTGGCTTGGCTTGGCGTGCCTTAGCTTGGCTTGGCTTGGCTTGGCTTGGCTTGGCTTAGCTTGGCTTGTATTGGCTTGGCTTGGCTTGGCCTGGCTTGGCTTGGCTGGGCTTGGCTTGGCTTGGCTTGGCTTGGCTTGGCTTGGCTTGGCTTGGCTTGGCTTGGCTTGGCTTGGCTTGGTTTGGCTTGGCTTGGCTTGGCTTGGCTTGGCTTGGCTTGGCTTGGCTTGGCTTGGCTTGGCTTGCCTTAGCTTGGCTTGGCTTGGCTTGGCTTGGCTTGGCTTGGCTTGGCTTGGCCTGGCTTGGCTTGGCTTGGCTTGGCTTGGCTTGGCTTGGTTTGGCTTGGCTTGGCTTGGCTTGGCTTGGCTTGGCTTGGCTTGGCTTGGCTTGGCTTGGCTTGCCTTAGCTTGGCCTGGCTTGGCTTGGCTTGGCTTGGCTTGGCTTGGCTTGGCTTGGCTTGGCTTGGCTTGGCTTGGCTTGGCTTGGCTTGGTTTGGCTAGGCTTGGCTTGGCTTGGCTTGGTTTGCCTTGCCTTAGCTTGGCTTGGCTTGGCTTGGCTTGGCTTGGCTTGGCCTGTATTGGCTTGGCTTGGCTTGGCTTGGCTTGGCTTGGCTTGGCTTGTATTGGCTTGGCTTGGCTTGGCTTGGTTTTGCTTGGCTTGGCTTGGCTTGGCTTGGCTTGGCTTGGCTTGGCTTGGCTTGGCTTGGCTTGGCTTGGCTTGGCTTGGCTTGGCTTGGCTTGGCTTGGCTTGGCTTGGCTTGGCTTGGCTTGGCTTGGCTTGGCTTGGCTTGGCTTGGCTTAACTTGGCTTGGCTTGGTTTGGCTTGGCTTGGGTTGGCTTGGCTTGGCTTGGCTTGGCTTGGCTTGGCTTGGCTTGGCTTGGCTTGGCTTGGCTTGGCTTGGCTTGGCTTGGCTTGGCTTGGCTTGGCTTGGCGTGGCTTGGCGTGGCTTGTATTGGCTTGGCCTGGCCTGGCTTGGCCTGGCTTGGCTTGGCTGGGCTTGGCTTGGCTTGGCTTGGCTTGGCTTGGCTTGGCTTGGCTTGGCTTGGCTTGGCTAGGCTTGGCTTGGCTTGGCTTGGCTTGGCTTGGCTTGGCTTGGCTTGGCTTGGCTTGGCTTGGCTTGGCTTGGCTTGCCTTAGCTTGGATTGGCTTGGCTTGACTTGGCTTGGCCTGGCTTGGCTTGTATTGGCTTGGCTTGGCTTGGCCTGGCTTGGCTTGGCTGGGCTTGGCTTGGCTTGGCTTGGCTTGGCTTGGCTTGGCTTGGCTTGGCTTGGCTTGGCTTGGCTTGGCTTGGCTTGGCTTGGCTTGGCTTGGCTTGCCTTAGCTTGGATTGGCTTGGCTTGACTTGGCTTGGCTTCGCTTGGCTTGTATTGGCTTGTATTGGCTTGGCTTGGCTTGGCTTGGCTTGGCTTGGCTTGGCTTGGCTTGGCTTGGCTTGGCTTGGCTTGGCTTGGCTTGGCTTGGCTTGGCTTGGCTTGGCTTGGCTTGGCTTGGCTTGGCTTGGCTTGGCTTGGCTTGGCTTGGCTTGGCTTGGCTTAGCTTGGCTTGGCTTGGCTTGGCTGGCTTGGCTTGGCTTGGCTTGGCTTGGCTTGGCTTGGCTTGGCTTGGCTTGGCTTGGCTTAGCTTGGCTTGTATTGGCTTGTATTGGCTTAGCTTGGCTTGGCTTGGCTTGGCGTGCCTTAGCTTGGCTTGGCTTGGCTTGGCTTGGCTTGGCTTAGCTTGGCTTGTATTGGCTTGGCTTGGCTTGGCCTGGCTTGGCTTGGCTGGGCTTGGCTTGGCTTGGCTTGGCTTGGCTTGGCTTGGCTTGGCTTGGCTTGGCTTGGCTTGGCTTGGCTTGGTTTGGCTTGGCTTGGCTTGGCTTGGCTTGGCTTGGCTTGGCTTGGCTTGGCTTGGCTTGGCTTGCCTTAGCTTGGCTTGGCTTGGCTTGACTTGGCTTGGCTTGGCTTGGCTTGGCTTGGCTTGGCTTAGCTTGGCTTGTATTGGCTTGTATTGGCTTAGCTTGGCTTGGCTTGGCTTGGCGTGCCTTAGCTTGGCTTGGCTTGGCTTGGCTTGGCTTGGCTTAGCTTGGCTTGTATTGGCTTGGCTTGGCTTGGCCTGGCTTGGCTTGGCTGGGCTTGGCTTGGCTTGGCTTGGCTTGGCTTGGCTTGGCTTGGCTTGGCTTGGCTTGGCTTGGCTTGGCTTGGCTTGGCTTGCCTTAGCTTGGCTTGGCTTGGCTTGGCTTGGCTTGGCTTGGCTTGGCTTGGCTTGGCTTGGCTTGGCTTGGCTTGGCTTGGCTTGGCTTGGCTTGGCTTGGCTTGGCGTGGCTTGGCGTGGCTTGTATTGGCTTGGCCTGGCCTGGCTTGGCCTGGCTTGGCTTGGCTGGGCTTGGCTTGGCTTGGCTTGGCTTGGCTTGGCTTGGCTTGGCTTGGCTTGGCTTGGCTAGGTTTGGCTTGGCTTGGCTTGGCTTGGCTTGGCTTGGCTTGGCTTGGCTTGGCTTGGCTTGGCCTGGCTTGGCTTGGCTTGGCTTAGCTTGGCTTGTATTGGCTTGTATTGGCTTAGCTTGGCTTGGCTTGGCTTGGCGTGCCTTAGCTTGGCTTGGCTTGGCTTGGCTTGGCTTGGCTTAGCTTGGCTTGTATTGGCTTGGCTTGGCTTGGCCTGGCTTGGCTTGGCTGGGCTTGGCTTGGCTTGGCTTGGCTTGGCTTGGCTTGGCTTGGCTTGGCTTGGCTTGGCTTGGCTTGGCTTGGCTTGGTTTGGCTTGGCTTGGCTTGGCTTGGCTTGGCTTGGCTTGGCTTGGCTTGGCTTGGCTTGGCTTGCCTTAGCTTGGCTTGGCTTGGCTTGACTTGGCTTGGCTTCGCTTGGCTTGTATTGGCTTGTATTGGCTTGGCTTGGCTTGGCTTGGCTTGGCTTGGCTTGGCTTGGCTTGGCTTGGCTTGGCTTGGCTTGGCTTGGCTTGGCTTGGCTTGGCTTGGCTTGGATTGGCTTGGCTTGGCTTTGCTTGGCTTGGCTTGGCTTGGCTTGGCTTGGCTTGGCTTGGCTTGGCTTGGCTTGGCTTGGCTTGGCTTGGCTTGGCTTGGCTTGGCTTGGCTTGGCTTGGCTTGGCTTGGCTTGGCTTGGTTTGGCTAGGCTTGGCTTGGCTTGGCTTGGCTTGGCTTGCCTTAGCTTGGCTTGGCTTGGCTTGGCTTGGCTTGGCTTGGCTTGTATTGGCTTGGCTTGGCTTGGCTTGGTTTTGCTTGGCTTGGCTTGTATTGGCTTGTATTGGCTTGGCTTGGCTTGGCTTGGCTTGGCTTGGCTTGGCTTGGCTTGGCTTGGCTTGGCTTGGCTTGGCTTGGCTTGGCTTGGCTTGGCTTGGCTTGGCTTCGCTTGGCTTGGCTTGGCTTGGCTTGGCTTGGCTTGCCTTAGCTTGGCTTGGCTTGGCTTGGCTTGGCTTGGCTTGGCTTGTATTGGCTTGGCTTGGCTTGGCTTGGTTTTGCTTGGCTTGGCTTGGCTTGGCTTGGCTTGGCTTGGCTTGGCTTGGCTTGGCTTGGCTTGGCTTGGCTTGGCTTGGCTTGGCTTGGCTTGGCTTGGCTTGGCTTGGCTTGGCTTGGTTTGGCTAGGCTTGGCTTGGCTTGGCTTGATTTGCCTTGCCTTAGCTTGGCTTGGCTTGGCTTGGCTTGGCTTGGCTTGGCCTGTATTGGCTTGGCTTGGCTTGGCTTGGCTTGGCTTGGCTTGGCTTGTATTGGCTTGGCTTGGCTTGGCTTGGTTTTGCTTGGCTTGGCTTGGCTTGGCTTGGCTTGGCTTGGCTTGGCTTGGCTTGGCTTGGCTTGGCTTGGCTTGGCTTGGCTTGGCTTGGCTTGGCTTGGCTTGGCTTGGCTTGGCTTGGCTTGGCTTGGCTTGGCTTGGCTTGGCTTGGCTTAACTTGGCTTGGCTTGGTTTGGCTTGGCTTGGGTTGGCTTGGCTTGGCTTGGCTTGGCTTGGCTTGGCTTGGCTTGGCTTGGCTTGGCTTGGCTTGGCTTGGCTTGGCTTGGCTTGGCTTGGCGTGGCTTGGCGTGGCTTGTATTGGCTTGGCCTGGCCTGGCTTGGCTTGGCTTGGCTTGGCTTGGCTTGGCTTGGCTTGGCTTGGCTTGGCTTGGCTTGGCTTGGCTTGGCTTGGCTTGGCTTGGCTTGGCTTGGCTTGG